>VWYO01012712.1:0-19161 GCA_013400275.1 Rhadina sibilatrix
GGTTTTTTGTTTTTTTACTTCTGGGGGGTGTTTTTATGAGCAATGACTGTTTCCTAGCAGCACTGTGGATGACATAAATTCACAGTCCCTTACTGACAAGGTGTGTGCTCTTGGCACTGTTTTAACCCTTGGATTCAGGTGGTGCAGACAACAGGAGGTCCAGAGCTTGCTAGCACAGTGCTCAGCCCCCTCCTGACAAAAGACACCATAGACTTCCTGAGGTACACGGTCACCAGCGAGGAGGGACAGCTGTGGATGTCCCTGGGTGATTCATGGACCAAAGCCAGGTGAGAAAAAAAAAAATCTTCAGGTTTTAGAGGGCGTTCTCGAAAATCGAGTTTATCGACGTGGTCTCGGCCAGGTTATCCAGCCCCTGATAAATTCAGTATTGCTTTGTTAGGATTTGGACTCTTGAGAACTGTTCTTTGAAGGTTTTGCTCTTTAGCTTCACTGGGATTTGGGATCTCAGGGAGAGACAAAATGCAGAGAGTTTTGGGGTTTTTTTGGTTATTTTTTGGTTTTTTGTCAGTGATCTCCAGAACCTCTTGACATAATCTTCCGGAGTATCATTTTCTGAGCTGTCCCTTGCATGTTTCCAGTTGTTTTTCACCATTATTTTTCCAGCCCATCCCCCTGGACTTCATTAAAAAAACAATCTGAAGATGCCATAAAGAATGACAAAATATTAAAGAATAGCTACAAATATCTGTTTTCAATTTCCAATAATTATTAAAAGTTAATAATTTGCAATGTCTTTACTTCTTTAAAAGCATCATAATGCTGTAAAAATGTTTATAATTATTAAAAAAAAAAAGTTTATTGCCTGAACTGTGCCACATGTGCATACCTTACAAATTGCATTTAGTGGATTCACTGTTACGATTTTGCTTAGCTGAAAGTTAACTTCTTTATGCATTTGTTTTGCTCAAGGTAACTCTGTAGTTGGAAATTAGATGAATTGAACATGCAAAAGAAAAAATCTTAAATTAGCAGAGTGCATTTTGACTCTATAATCTGTGGCAGATAAGTACATTTGGAGATGATGAAGTGTGCAATCACTTGGGCTGGAAATGCAGCATGGTTTTTTGTGTTTGTTCATCCTTGCTCTTAAATTTCAGACTGGAACACAAATGTCTACCAGATGGGTTTTGTTTTTATTGATGATTTTGTTAATTATTTGGCTGATTGAAAGCTGTAGAGGGTAAGGAAGGCTGCATGCAAGGAGTGGAAATGGCCTCATAGCATTGGTGCCTCATGCAGGGAAAATGGATCACTAGGCAAAATAATGGGTTCCTTGTCTTGGGAACTTCTCCATTTGTCTAGTCCATCCTGAAAAAAAAAGGGTAATGGAAAGAGAAATATCTCGTGTTTGGTAGTGGAGAATGAAGCATTTAAAATGTAGTTGGCTGATCTGTGCAGATTAGAATTGATGGTGAGACTGATCTCAGTATCAGAGGTACCCTGGGGTGGGATGTAGCAGCAGAGGGGAATGATAAAACCAGGGATTTCTGACCAAGCCCAGGCCTAACAGGCTGGGAACTGCTCATGGGCCTGGCAGCATTTGTCCCTTGATTTTGAGCAGTGTCAGCAAGGAGCCTGTCAAAAGACTGCAGTGTAGATTCCTGTTTCTGCTTCTGCTGTGAAGACAGAGTAATTTCTGTTGTGGGACAGAGTGTTATGTGTAGTGCAAAGGCAGAGCAGGAGAGCATCAATTCAGGGGTTTGGCACCACAGCAGAGAATGCTAATGGAACTCTGAAAAGTAGTACAGTATTTTATAAAGATCAATTTGTACTATAAAACAGCAAATATGATGATAATTCTCGTGTCCTGGAGCATGTAGAGTTGGGTGGGGTTTATGTCTGTAAAAGCTATTGTTTGTTTTTGGGCTTTGGTGTAGCTAGCCCCTCTGAGCTTCCATGCTTCATACCTGCTTTCAGGTGTTCTTGCAAAGCTGGCTGTTTCTCTGAAGTCTTTTGTTGGTGCTTTCACACAAATAGAGCATTGCAATGTTTTTCCCCACGTCTCAGCATTAGAACAAGTCCTAGATTTGTTTTATTAATTCATCCTTTGCTGTAAGGCAGAAATTTGTGTGTTTTCGCACTGACGTGTCCTTACAGAAGCAGCAAATCCCTTCTGCAGGGAGGATAGTCGGGATAAATAAATGTGTCCTGCTGCTTCTCTCTGTTGTAGCATGATTCTGCCTGTACTGCAATCCCAGCCTCTCCTCCACACTAACCAAAATTCAAAAGCATTTCAATTTATAGGAACCCTCCTAGACCAGCCTTGGCGTGGGGCTTGACACCGATTTCTGATCTGCTTCTCACACAGAGCTGAATGGCCAAAAGACCATTTTATTCCCCCCTATGTCCCCCGCTTCCGAAACGGTTGGGAGCCTCCTTTGCTGAACTTCATGGGAGCTCCAAAGGAGCAGGAACTCAACCATTTGGCCGAGTCCGTGGCAAACGTGGCAGAGCAACAGCGGAAGCAAGAGATGAAAAGACTGTCAAGTGAGGTAAGTCACTGCAAAGGAGTGTGGAAACCCTGGAAACTTAGATTTTAAGATTTCAGTAGATATGGGGGTCAAGATGGAGGATTTAAGGCGTTGTCTAAGACCTTCTTCTTCACCTTCTTCTTCATGGTGTTGGGTGTTTGATGCTGTCCAAGGTTACAACGACATGGACTCCGAGGTCAGAAGGCTGAAATGACTCCAAATCTTTATTACCTGAGAATTTCTTCCCTTTATCTTATTTTACAAAGAACCACCCAAGGGGTGGAAGAAAGACAAACTTCTTCAATCGCATTGGTCAAGTCAGAGGGACATCAAGAAGAAGTCCCCCCTCCTAGGGAAAGGAATGTAAACAGAGGTTACAGTTAGGAAAATGTGTCTCTTGTTGAGAGAACAGTGTCTGAGAAAAAGTTTTAGAGAAATCAAAACATCACAGCACGAACCAGGGCTACAGGTGTTTTTTTCTTATTGGGTGAAAGGGTCCACATTGCGGACCTTGGGTGGTCAATTGTTGGGTTAAAAGTATAAATAATATGGGTGTCATCTTGTTATTGGGTAATTAGCTCTTAAAAGACCTTGGAAAGAGTTAGAGACACCTCTATTTTCTACCTTGTTAGTTAGAGCTCACAGCTTATGAGGCTGTGTTTTGATAAGGATTGATAAACACTGAGCCCAAACACAAAATTGAGACTCCCGTGCGTTAATCCCGGCTCTGACACGAAGAAAAGAAGATAAGAAAACAAAGGAGTGTTCTGGTAATTAGCTAATTACCACCAACCCTTCCTTCCTTCCTAAGGACAATATTCTGGTATTGGGATTTTGCCATTGCTGTCACCACCCCCTTTCCCTAGTGACCTCCCAAAAAACATCAAACTTTGTCTCATTTTTCACTACTGATCTGCATTTCCATGTGGGTTTTTGTTTATATTGTGTTCCTTCTAAATAATAATAATAATAATATTAATAATNATATATAAATATTAATATATAAATATATATTAAAAATATAAATATATATATATATATATCCCAGTTTATTGAAGCAGTTTGTGTGCCTGGTTCCTGGGATGTCAGGCATTGGTTTCATGACTCTCACTGATTCCCACAAGGTTCTGGGCAAATGATTTAACCTTGCTACCTTGGCTCCCCTGTGCCCCTGCCTCCCTAGCACATTCCTGGGGGAGAAAAGGCACTGAGCTGCTTAATAGCTGTGAAATGCTGCAGGTGCTCAGCTGGAAAAAGCTGCCCGAGTGCAAAATGCTGTTTTGTCTGCAGCAGAAGCACCGCCCTGGAGTGGGTGATACCAGGATAATTATTCTTTCATAAGTCTGCTGTAACAGCTTGCTCAGTGAGGAGAAATCGGGTGAAATTGGAAGTGTTCATCTCTTGGGGCTGATTGGCCTCGTGTGTCTGTGTGGGATTCACCTCCCCAGAACCAAGGCTGCCTGTGGAGAGCAGTGCTGGGAGAGGAGAGAGGGTGCATGGCCCTGTTCTCCCTGCTGGGCAGGGCTCTGGCATCAGGAAAAGTGTATTGGAGGTTCCCATCCCTAAAAAAACCTCTTATTTTCTTTCCATTCCTGAATCTTAAGATCCAGCCACACATGCAGCTCCTAGCCAGAGGGGTTTCAAGGTGGAGGCAGTTCAACAATGAGGACTTCAGATGGTGGCGAAACAACCACCAGAGGGTGTCCAGTGAGGCTAAAGCAATGCAAATAATTTCTGTGTGAAGTAAAATGAATTCCTGCTTGCTGGGTGTCTTTTTGATGTAAGGCATAAGCCAGGTGACAGTGGTGATTTTTTCCAAGGATGTCTTGATCGCAGTGTTTTGAAGAGTTATCCTACTTGTAAGAGGAGTTCTGTGGGGTTTAGTTGCTTTTCATAAACCCTCAGTCCCCATAGCGAGTGTCTCTGGTGCCACATCAGACACCTGGAGGCAGAAATCAGGTGAGTAGCTTTTCTGTAGCCACATCAACAGAGATAAGAAGAAAACAAGCCAAAAGCAAAAACAAGGCAGGAGAAACCCCCCTCGCCCCCAAAAAAACCCAACCAAACAACCCAAGCTTCAAGGTTTGGCAAATTCTGGTGAATCTCAGCCAGTCTAACTTGTGCAGCTGGATGGTGTAAGGGAAGGATATGAAATGAGTTATTTCAATATCATAATACTTACAAATGAACTGATAAGCTTCGTTTTGTTTTTGGAAATGGTGATTAAGATCATTCTTGCCTACAAGGGGAGCGTCGATGCTGCATTTAAGATTTTGTTGTTGTTGTTAAAAAAAATGAATTCCTAAAGCCTTGAAAGTTCTTCCATAAAGTATGATCATTTTCCCTAATTAAAATCCATAATTATACCAACTATCACACTCCTTTTTGCCTTTCTTCATGGACTACAGCCATGTTCAGTGAAGGGCGTGTGCTGAATGAGCTTTTTTGTATTATGATCTTGCAAGAGAGTGACAACTTCCCTTCATTTCTTACACAGACTCACTGTTGGCTGGCTAGCTGTTTGTGGCTTGAAGTGTCCATCCAGAACAGAAGCTCAGAGCAGTTTTACTGTGCAGTTTATTTCAAAGCAGTTGTTTTATTTTTGAGCCATTGTTTATTAAGTTGCGTTGCTGCGGTGATATCTGAGAGACAACCCGGCCCTTGCCCCAGAGAGCTGCTTTTCTGAAGAATATCCAATATTAATGCAGAAATTCCTTTATTCTCATCCCTTTGATCTGGAAAGGCACAAAGTTATTAACTTTTTATGGCAGAACCATGGGCACCTGAGGATGAGGGGAATGCTGAGAGGGCCCCTGGGGGTGCTGGCTGAAGCACAGTGGGGGATGACACTGTTATAAACGGAAAGGGCCAATCTCAAATAAAGTATAATTTATTGCCAGCAAGAATGACAGACAAGAAAGTTACAAAGCCAATAAAGACATTGACAGAGTCAGGGAAGCAAGGAATGGTCAGTGTGCACTGGGTGAGCCTCCCGATGTGTCCCATGACACACCTCCCCTGAGCTCTCACGAGTGCCCAAGTCCAGGTCTGCCAGTTTTATACCCTTCCCAAGTTTGGGCTCAGTGTACATGTCTGGACTTGTTTCCCTGGTCCTGGAATCCAGGGGGATGTTGAAACTTCCAGGGCTTGACTTGCTGGTCAGAATTTCTTTAGGTTCCTTTGTCTCTTGACGGTGCAGTTGATAGAATCAGGGGAACCATGGCCGGGTTTGAAAAGGTTTCCGGGGTGTGTGAAGTTCCTGGAGTACCCTCAATGTCCCAGATAAGATATCATCTCTGTGGCATCAATCCTTAACAAACGCTGATCATTTCTGGTCTGGCTGCTCTCCCCCTCCAAATGGCATTGTAATTTCTTTGTCTTCTTCCCGGGGGACCTGGAGACAGGGATCTGAAGACGTTTCTTCTGGTCTGGGGAGTTTCCTTTGGCATTCCTAAAACTACATATTCACTACTACCTACTGTAACAACAACTATTACAATAACATGAGATACATCATGAGAACATGAGCTAGCATTTATTACCAGACTATTTATTACAACTTGGTGGCTTTGTTCCCTTTGTGTCTTGCAGCCTCCCGGCGTTCCCGACTACCCCCCGGCGGACGGGTATGCATTCAGTAACACAGCCTACAAGAGAGGGCCTCTGCTGGACCAGGGGGCAGCTGTGGCTGCCTTTAAGCAAACTGTTAGCCGCCATGTAGATAGGTAACCCTGACCCTGGTGCTGTGGAAAACTGTCCCCACTTCTTTGCTCCGGGGGTGGCGGGGTCTGTGACTGCCTCTGGTGGTGGCGGTGATGCCTTAAGTTGGTGCCTTGGCCCATCTGGGTGAGTTGGGAAGGGTGAGCTGGAATAGAGACTGGACAGAGCTGGGGAATGAAGTAGATATTTATTGAAAGGCCTTTAAGGTACACCTTGGGCAGGACAAGAGCCTGGCCAGGCACACCCAAGGTGGACTTAGAATGGTCAAAAAATGGACAACCAGTCACAAAGTCTTACACTTGTATGAGTTTGGGTCCATTTCCATATTCAGCTTTAATTGTCCAGTTACAGCTTCAGATTATGAAGTCCCACTCTTCTTGTTTTCTCTCTTCAGTCCACCATTGTTTGTGCTTTTGAGCCTGAAAACTTGTAACAGTTGTCCTTGGTGTCCAGCAGGAAAAGGATTTGTTTTGTCTCCCTACTCTGTGAAGAGAGCTTGCTGGCACTTAATGTGAGGCTCAGAACTGCACCCCTGGGCAGCACAGAATCTGAAAAACATGAAAGCTCAAACTTAAGGCATCAATGTCACTGTCTCTACTGGGGAAGTGATTCTGTTTAGCAGTGGGTATTCTGCTCTTCCTTATCTAAAGTGTATCATCAAGATTCTTTTTGTATAATTTCTATGAATGCTCTGTGTGGCTATGATTTTAAGTTGCTGCTTTTGTCAAAAGCCATACGGTGGATTTCCAACCCAATGGCAAGCACAGAATCCACCCACTTTGGTTCAGATTTCAGTTCTGATTTGTTTCATGTTTAAATACACTCTTTGCTCTTTTCAGAATTACAAAGAATGACAAGTCTGCTCTGAGATTCACCTGTCCTGGTCTTGATTGATTGTTTGATTTTTCTTAGCTGCTCACTTAGCGCTCCGTCATCTCCTGCCTTTTGTTTTCTGGGCTGGTGTATAAATACCCACTTTCAGAACAGTGACACCTTGTCTCCTCCATCCTCCTTCAAATGTCAGAGAAAATGCTCTGAAATGTTTGCATAGCAAACATATGTCTTTTTGCACATCCCCCTTCATTTTATCCTAAAACTGAATAACTTGACAAGATGATATGCCAGTGATCTTTGGCCTTGTCTCTGGGGAGAATTTATACCAGCACAAACTGTGGGAGCAGATCAGGAAAGAAGCACTGGAATTGCTCTCTTGTACCAAACCATATTCCATATCTACTATATGAGAAGTATTTTGTCTTCCAAGCCATGGAAGGTGTTTAAGCTGCATTTTAGGGATCAACTTGCTGGTTAAAGCATCCTCACCATAACTCTTTTGATGAAAACCCTTCCAGAATATCCCTAGTTTTGAGCCATGTGCTAAAAGATCCTGCTGTTAATCTGCATGCAAGCCAATTCTCATGTGGTGTGCAGGTTGAAGACACTATTATTTTCCTGAACTTCAGATTTATTCTTCATCGCAACAGCAGCAGATTAGTCATCTCTTAATTGTTTTCTCAATCTTGATTCCCTGTTGCATTCTTGTCTCTTGAAATCTGGATGATCTGCACTTTAAATTCCTTTCCCTTACCTGCACTGTGGTAAGACCTGTTCTGTCCTTTCAGAGTAAGAATATTCCATGCCAAGGGTTTTGCCTCCACTTCAGTCTTAGAGGAAGAGTTTCACTGCATTGAACTGTTGATGGTATCAGGGTGTCTGTCTGGAACTGACAGAATCACCCAGGCCTGGGTAAAGAGACATATGGGAATTTCTAAGAAGCAGTTGATGAAAGGTGAAATTAGTCTTTGGAAAGCTGTGGAATGAGACCTGCTGCAGTGGTGCCTGTTCCTCACCACTGCTGTAAGATGTGCTTCCCTTGGGTGATGCAAATAAAGTGTCAGAATCTCAGACCTTCAGTGGATATTAGGTATTTCAGGAACTCTGATGCCACAGGAGCGCTGAATAATTTTCAGCAAGTTTTGTGCTGTTTCAAAGCAGCTTTTTTTTTTTGCTAGTAGTTTGGCTTTCCACTGTCATTTGAAGAAAAAGCTGTCTGTGCAAACCCTCTAGGCTCTCAAGCAGTGGACAGTGAAGAGCTGAGGCCTGAAATTCTGGTATATCCGATAGGCAGTAAGAAACACAGTGGAGGATGGAGGGAGGGAAGTGATCAGAATATTTGTGCCCAGAGTAAACTGGCTCATTAGGCTGGGCTTGAAGAATCAGGGTCTCTTCAGAAGCATGCATCCATTGTCTGGTCCATGCTCTGGGCATGTTGCTGAGTTCATAAAACTAAAATGTAGACATTCAAAAAAAATTCTTCCTGAGTTATATTTTTTGAAGGAATCAGGATAGTTAGGTGTGGACAAAACAGGAAGACACAGTTATCAAAATGATTTTGGAAAGGCTGCCTAAAAGTACTGTCAGAGCTACATTAGTCACATCTCTGAGATAGTAAGAAGGAAAATCAAAATTAGATGAATGTTAAGGGGGGAAATTGGAAAGGAAAAAAAGGAAAAAAAAAAAAGGAAAAATTGGTATTGCTCACACATTCTTCAGCCTCCTAACAGCTATCCTGCAGGCTGGGGGTCATCCCCTGCTTTTCACTCTCTCCTTAAGTACTGTTAGCGTTTTGCCTTTCTTTCAAAATAATCTTCCAATCTAAATATGATTTCCCTTGGTTCTGCTCTTCAAGTCAAGTGAGACAGTTCTCCACAGCCATGCAATAGCCAGGCAGCTGCTGGATTGCTCAGGCACACCTGGAACCCAGAGCTGCACAGCAACAGCATCAGCAATCACCCGTGTTCATATCCCCAGGCTGGGACCTTGTACCCAGCATTCCAAGCCATGGATTGCTTCATGTTTTAATTAGCTGTTTGGATTTGTTTGTTTGTTTGTTTGTTCATTAATGTGGGGGTGGTTTTTTTTGTTGTTGTTTTGTTTTGGTTTTGCTTTCTTTACTGTCCAGTATGGGTTTATGTTGTTGGATGTAAGTTACGTTGTTGGGTGCAGCAAGTGTATGAAGTTACCTGGGGGGGTTTTGTGCACCTGTTTGGAGTGGGCTGGGGATTTCTCAGTTGAAAAAAGTGTTATGTCAGAGAAATTAGTAAGCAAATGCATTCTGGAGAGGTCTTTCCTCCTGGAAACAGAAAGTACAGAGCTTACTGGGATATGCCTTGTTCTACAAGGAATCCTGTGTGTAGCTGGCAAGAAGTTATTTCTCATTCTTAATTGAGAAAGTAACTTGAAGTTGTTAAAGTTGATGGTCAATTAAGAAAACTGATCTACAATAACTGAACATTTATTAGAGCTTAACTCCATTAGTATTCATGGCAAAAACATTATTCCTCTATTATGTATTTGAAACAATCTGTGATGAACACTAGAAATACAATTTCAAACAAATCCCAAGCTATCAATTATATCCCAAGTATAGCCATTTGTTTATATGGCAAATGACTGTTTAACCTTCTGTAGGAAAACAAACTAAATATAGAGTACATGTTTATTTTGAAACAATAGCACCTGCTAATCTAGGTTGTTATCATACATCTTGCAAGCAGAGAGCTGATAAAGATTAGCAGTTCTTGAGGTCTGTGTATTTCAGCCACCTCTTTATTTTGTTTTATTTGTACTTTTTTTTTTTTTTTTGTATTTTTGGCACTTAAACCGGTGTGTTATGAATAGGTAGTTCTACAGCAGCACCATGTTATGGTTGAGAGGTTTTTGTTTTAAAAAAACTGTTTTGCAGGTTATTTGGAAAGGGCACTTTGGGTTTTGTTTTTTTTTTAGTTGCTTGGCTGTCTCACTGAACAATAGTCTGATCTTTGCTCTGCAGAAACTATGAAGCACACAATAAAGCACAGAGCAAGAAATATGCCAAATGCAAGTACGAATTCGTGGCAAGGAACAACAGCGAGCTTTCCGTCATGAAAGAGGAGATTGTGGAGGTAATTCTGTTTGCAAAGACAACACACAAATTTCTGCTGCTACTCAAAGCTTGGGGGTACCTTTCCTGTGGACACTGTGGCTTTCCTTAATGTTTGCTTCAATGTGTTTGACTTAGTGTGGAAAGTTCAGTTAATTTGTTTTGCATCAAGTTTGCTGACTTAGGAAGGGTGCTGTAGAGATCCGTGCTCGAAATACATTTGTGTGTTCCTTCCACCTCCTCTGGGGCTGCTTTTAAACATTAAGTAGTGTTTAAATAACTATCTGTGTGCACACAGGGTACAGTGAAAGGACTGTTCTTTCCAAGAGGATGTGGCCCCATAAAAGTGAGATACATTTGGAAGGGAGGGAGCAACAAAAAGAGAAAGTGCTGAGTATGAGAATGTGGGACAGGCAGGCAGATTTCTGACTGCTCCTGGCCATCCCTTTCCCTGTTTACTGAGAAGTGTTGTGCCTCCAAATTTGTGCTCCCTGAGAGCTGCCTTTACTTGGGTTATTGAAATTATTTATTCCTTTTGTCAACAGCATGTGGGCTGTAGAGATGGCAGCATCTCTGTGCAAGTATTTGAGGTTTGTTCCACTGTCTGATGCAGCTCATTCCTGAGTTTTACAGAACTTCATTACACACTCACATAGTCTTTCTTGAGAAAAAGTGCAGTAGTAGAACCCTGTAGAATTAATGATGGTGAGAATCAGGGAAGATGCAGGGGTTTCTCAGGTACATCTGTGCAAGATCTGCTGGCAGGTTGTCTTGGTTTGGAAAGACAGGTATCTGCCAGGGAAAGCTGGAGTTTCCCTTAGAATGGAGAATGTAAACCCCTCACCCTCACCAAATCATAATTTTGCAATTAAGGACTTTCAGGAAAAGATTTGGGAATAGGAACAACAGTTCTTTACTAGGAATATTAACAATACAAATGTAGTAGGAAACAGAACCACCCAACCAAACCAGCAAACAAACAAACAACAATTTTGGAAAAAACCTGACAGAGTCAGAGCTACAACCTGACACCCTGTTGGTCAGGGGGTTGGAAGCAGTCCAAAAGTGAGTTCTCCTGGAGTGGCAGATGTGGTTCTGGTGGAGTAGAGATGATCCTGTAGAAAAGGGTCCAGTGGTGGTGAGAAGGATCCAGTCTTCCTCTGGGAATTGGGTGGAGCCAGATCCCTGGTGTTCCTGTGTCTCAGTTTTATCCAGGTAGGAATGGTTGGCTCCTCCCACTGGGTGGAGCATCTCACAATGGGATGATGGAATGTGGATGTACTGCTTTGGGGAGGAGAACAGCTTGGGGAGTCCCAATGGCCCATTGTGAAAAGAGATAACAAACACTGCCCCACCTGGTTTGAACAGCTGCCCCATTATCAGAAGGCACCCAACCCTTGCCCCCAGAGTTACAAGAGATAAAGAAGAACATCTCCCCAGCTGCTTTCAGCAGATGAAATAGAATACACATCTTTGGTTCCCTAACCCAAGGCACTGGTGCAGAACCTGGCAAAGTCGTGGGTTTGTTTTGAAAAGATCCACAGCCCGAGTGCTGGCAGGAGGAAAGTCAGAACAGATACATCATTAACTTACCACATCGTTTCAGATTCTGGATGACAGAAAGCAGTGGTGGAAGGTTCAGAACAAAAGTGGCAGCACGGGCTTTGTGCCAAACAACATTTTGGACCCTCTGAGGAGCGCAGAAGGCGGCCAGGGGTGGCCGGAGCCTGCCTACACCCGCACCATCCAGGTACTGTCCATGCCAGGAGCAGTTCCAGAACAGTTCCAGGACAGTTCCAGAACCTCCCCTGGAACTGTCAGTGTGTGTGCAAGGGCAGCAGGAACAGAGCCACAGCAAGGCTGAAATAGCCACCTGTCCCACTGATCCCTCACAAAAATTGTACATTTCTAGGGGCTGGAGTCACGTCTGTGTTTCACAGACAGAGAGACAGCAAAGTGTGTTAACTCAGTTTG
This sequence comes from Rhadina sibilatrix, assembly GCA_013400275.1. Classification (NCBI taxonomy): domain Eukaryota; kingdom Metazoa; phylum Chordata; class Aves; order Passeriformes; family Phylloscopidae; genus Rhadina; species Rhadina sibilatrix. The sequence continues at coordinate 12,109 of VWYO01012712.1, forward strand.
TTGGTTTGTTTTTTGGTTTTGTTTTTTTTTGTTTTCACCTGCCTATTTGCTTAGAGGTGGTAACTTAAGTCCTAACGGCCGTGTATGCATTTATTTTAATTGCAAATATCCTTTGTGAATTGATAGCTGTTGATGCCAAAGAAGGAGTTTGAATTATTTAAGGTAGGTTTTTCCTAGAAGAGTGAACTCTAGCTTTTTTTTTTCCTTTTATTTTCTGTCTTTGTGTGTCTCTATCTCAGTCTTGAATTTATTTAATTATTGTAAGTTTGGAGTCATAAAAAGGAGGTAAATTTGCTTTTGATTTCACAAAGCAGGTTATTTTTCAATTACTATGTCTGTGCATCAGTAGCACTCTATTATCCTGACCTAATTTTAATTTTCTTTCTTTCATGTAGTGGTGTGGAACTAAAATGTTGGTTGTTGATATTTCTTTTATATGTTGAGCAGAATTAGAGGGTAAATGACTTTTTAAAAAAAAATCTTACATCAGCACAATTATCCACCCAAGTAAGGATATACAGGATAAAGTTGAAATATGTATTTTTAGACAAAATTTAAGAGGCTGCTAAAAGAAGTTATATTTTCTAAGACCTCTTTCTTTCCTTTTTTTTTCCCCCTAGTGATCTTGAAAGTTTAGGCAAACAAGTTTGGATTAAGCAGAAATTCCAGGCCTGCCCCTAAATCAGACTTTTAAACCAAACTTCTGTTGAAGTTTAATAATTTAATCTAATATCCATTTGTTGTGTCTGCACCTTCCAGCTGATGACTGAAAAACCAAGAAATGCCACATAATGTAGCAGACCTGCCTTGATCATGGTGGGCTTGAATCAGACCATTTCTGAGCTTTCCTCTCCCAAATTGTTTGCCTGTAACACCTTGGCTCATTCTGCACTGAGTGTGGCTTTGCCTGTCTGTGGAGTGAAGCATGCATCTGGGGTGCTTTTCAAATCCTGATTTGAAGATCTGGCTTTTTTTTTTTTTTTTTTCCTTCCTGTGCATGTTATTTTGTGTGTTTGGAATTTGCCACCAAGTCCTGAGCAGGCTGAGTACAGTTCTGAGTAGAGGTTCTCACACTGTTCTTCTGTAGTGCACTGCAGGGTTTGAAGTTCTCTTGAAAAAATGACCAAAAACGTGGCATAATAATAAAATAATCATTTGCACAAAGCATTCCCCATGGATCTATGAAAATTAAGGTCAGGGAACACCATTTAAGATAAGTTTGTTGCTCTGCCCTCTGGCAGGTTATTCTACAGCTTGATTATATTCAAATGTGAGCTTGAAATACTGTGAAATTATTTATCATCATAACAAATTGCACAGGACAAATGAAATCTTTACCAAGACATGTCAGTAATGCTGTTTTAACTTCGTGGTGGTTATTATTTATAATTTTAGCACTCCTAAGCATTCTCATTTGTCTGTTTTCCCATGATGATGGACACATGGTCCATTTGGGAAGTGTTTGCATAACTCCAGTTATTTTCAGATAAATATTCAGATATTTTCAGATATATTGCTGCCATTTCAGAGAGAACTGAGGCCTTGAAGGGATGGATGCCTTGCCCAAAGCCAGAGCAGGAAATGGAAGTGGTTCCTCATCAGTGTCTTTGCAGGCTCAGTGCCTGGTGCTGTGCAGCTTTTGCTGCTCTCCCAAGCTTCAGCTTTCAAAAAGCTGCTTGCAAAGTGGCCTGGCTGCTGTGGCCACCTGCAGACAAGTGTTCTGTGCAAGGGCAGTGCCTTCCTTTACAGACCAATAACCTTCAATAACCTAGTGCTCACCAAAAGGTGTTGGTAGAATATTAGGAAGAATTAAGGATTCTATTGAAAGAGAGGGTTTTTTTTTTTCACTTGGTTATGCTACAGACACCCCTTCTCTGAGAGATGGATACCTCATTATCACAATTATTCTCAGAGCTGCAAAGTTGGGGATTTTTTTTGCATTCACTCTGTCCCCCCTGCATAGTGACCTCTAAGGCCACACATTACTTTAAATCCTGATTTTTCACTCCGTTGCTTTCAGGATCCAGGTCCCAAGTAGTCACTTGAAAGCACTGATGTGATATTGCCAGCAATACCCCAGTTATTCAATTATCTTTGAGTCAGAGGCTGTAATATTGTTTGTCTTCTGGTCAGTTGAATTAGTTCCAGGAAACAGTATTTTTGCTTCTCTGGTACTCTTGTACTTTTAGGAGAGCATTTTGCTGAATTCTGCCATTTTCTACTATTGTTAATTATTGTTTATCAGGGTTTTCTGGGGTGTTAGTCATTTAATCTGTTGTGAGGTGGGGTTTTTTGGGGGGATTTTGTTGTTGTTGTTTTTGGGTTTGGTTTGGTTTTTTTTAAATTTTGAGCCAGCACTGGAATTTCACCATCCTATTATATCTGAACATAAAGAGGTTCCCAAGCACTCTGATTTCTTAGTTTGTAAAAGTATTGCTGGTGAACCCATGAAATAATTCACCCTAGTATTTCCTATTTTCTGTGCGCTTCATTAGCCTTGTTTTAACACCCTTGAAAATGAAATTTGAGGAACTTAATTAGGATAGAATGGTGTATCTTGGTGGGCACATTAATTAATCTCCTGACACCTTTTTGGAGGTGAGGCAGTTATATTATCAGTGCTGGGTACAAAATCCTTAGGCAGAGAGTAAATGTTTAATTAAGGTGGAGTTTGTCCATATTTTCTTTTTATTTTTTTTTTCTTTTTTAGAAATGGGGACTAATCTTAGCTAATAACAATTTGAATAAGTAAATTCTGAATTTCCTGTAAATTCAGTAAAACCCCAAACGTGGTATACCCTGCAAAGACCTGCTTAAGTGGTTTTTAGTGGGATTTTAGTAGGCAGCTGTTTGCATAACAGCTGAGCCCACCAAAGGGAACTTTGGCAAAATTGCTTGAAATTTTCTCTGCCAGTCTTGGGTACCTCATTGGCCCTTTTGGCTGAAGATGAGGGGTGGGTTCTCTCTTGTCCCTTCAGTGGAGCCCCAGGAGAAGATCCAAACCAGAGTGCTGTTGACAAAACTGCTCTGCAGCCCTCTTGGTGGACTCTTGCCACTGTGCAAACAATAACATGGCACTGAAACGTTCAGAAAGAGAGCAAACTGAAAGCTCTGTGTCTGTGTGAACCTAATGGGAAGGTTTCCCAGCACTAACACTGGTTTTGGTTGTTTCCAATGCCCCTTTGTCTGGTTTTTTTCCCTATAGTTTAAATATGTATATTCTCTTTTTGTAATGCCCAAATAGATTTGAAAATATATTGTTCCCGTTCTTTGACACTGATCAAAAATTAGGGTTGGTACCCATTAGCATTTTTTACTCAAACTTCCCATTTTGCTTCCATTAAAAACAGATTGAATCATACTGAATCTTGGGGTTTTTTTTTTTTCACCAGATGCAGCCTGTACTGTGTTGAAAACAGCTTTGGGACTTAATTTTTTTTCCTGTAAAAACAAAGATCTTTCTGGCAAGAAATAAGAAAACAAAATTTAGTCCCAGTAAGCTTTTATGATATATCCAGATATTTTTTTTTTATGAGAATGTGTGTGTATCATCACCATTCCAAACAATTTAAAGCATTTGCTCCAATTTACAAGAATTGAGGAGTGCAAGTTAATTCTTAAAAGAAATAAAAAATATTAGGAAGAAGGAAAAATAAACCCTAGAATTGTTCATTGTTCTTTTTGCTGTGAGGACAGAGGGTAATGGCTTTAAGATTAAAGAGAGCAGGTTTAGATTGGATATTAGGAAGAAATTCTTTCCTGTGAGGGTGGTGAGGCCCTGGCACAGGGTGCCCAGAGAAGCTTTGGATGTCCCATCCCTGGAAGTGTCCTAGACCAGGTTGGATGGGTGTTTGAGCAATCTGGGATAGTGAAAGGTGTCCCTGCCCATGGCAAGGGGGTTGGAATTAGATGGAACCATCAGGTCCCTCCCACCCCAAACCCTTCTGTGAGTACACATCTGAGAACAGTGACTTTTGTCTCATTTGCTGAGCCAGCCAACATTTCTTCAGCCAGAAAAATTAAGCACTTTTTTTTTATACCTGCTGTTACTTAACTCCTAGCTTTCTTTGCATTCACCTGATCATCTTCCACCCACTGGCAGTCTTTTCCTTGGGTTTTGTTTTCTATTAAACTTGTTTCTGAGTTTCTGTCTGGGTAGGTGCTCTGAAAAGAGCTGATTGCTTAAATGGCATCACGTGTTTTGTAGGCAGCACTCTGCTCCCTGTTCAAAATGAGGATATTAGAATAAATCACTGTTAGTTACCTAGTGAGCAAGAGGTAATTACTAAGACTGATGTTGCTTTAGTTTAAATTGCTAATGTGTATGAAATTTCAGGAGTGATGTGTGAGACAGTTACTTTTTACCTTTCTAACAATACTATTTGATGTGATTTACCCCATTTTCCTCACAGCAATTACTGGGAGAGCTTTCAGAGGTAACTGAATTACTCTCTTCTGATATTGAATCTCAAAATTTCCTCTTTTGGACTATGTAGTCACCAAATTCCGTAGTGCATGCTTGGTTCTTTTTATAGCAATGAATAGAAAGTGATGGGATGAATGTGTGGCTGTCCTCAAAAGATCTGGAGTTAAAAAAAGGAGCGTTAAAAAAAGAAACGTTAAATGGTATTCAAATATATAATTGGTTCTTGGGCACTGTTCAGCAAAATGCCAACAGTATTTTAATGTGGTTGCATTTGTAAATTCAGAGTTTTGAGTGACATTTCCAGATGAATTTTTGTTTTCACTGCAGCGAGTTGTTTTGATGAGGCTCATGATTGCAGTACAACACGTTCTTGCAGCTCCTCCAGTAACATCCACGGAAAGCTACATGTAGTTTTTAGCTTTCTCTTTTTCTGGAGTGTGATTGTGGCAATGTGCAGTGGATGGCTTGGTTTGTAACGAATCCTCTCTATCATAAAAAAGTTCTGCTTTTTCTTTGTGTTTTTTTTTTTTCAAGAAGGTCAAAACACACATGGAGAAGAAGGTACATTGTGGGGATGATAGTCTTGGACAGTAATTGAAATTTGTGAACAAGATTAAAAGAGAGGATTGTCGTTGGAACCTTTTAATAGCTGTGAAATTTTAAAATTCACTGACAAGATTTTGAGTCTATCACAGTACATATATATATAAATGTAAAATACATTATGATATATTTGCTATACACCTAGTGGGGCACTCTACACCAAAGGGCACATTTCATAAATATATTTATTCTGGTTGTTCATTCTATATCGTGCATTCCACTTTCCTTGTCATTTGACAATTAAAAAAACCAATTATTTTCTTAACATCGAAGCAGTAAAATACAGAAAAGTCGATCATGATTATTTTTTTAATCTCCCACATTGCACAAAGCAGTTAAGATGGGTGCCTTTGAACAACTAAATGCTGAGATAAAAACAAATGAACAAACAAAAATCTTTTTTGCAGGGATATATGTTTGATTTAGTAACTGACTATTATGGTCTAAGTGAAAAACCATCCAAGGGAAGTAAGAGTCATTTCTCAGGCTTAATTGATTGGCCAGAGAAGCCAATGGGATAAATTTTCTGCTGGTTTACATTCACTACTAAATGCCTTGTCCATCAGCTGGGCTTCACTGAGCTGGGGATTCCTGTACCAAGGCAGTTGCTGACATTTGAGGAAAGTTTGATTGTTGTCAGGGCACTGCTGCTGCTGCTCAAATTCTAACAAATGGCTCCTGCAAATATTTCCCTACTTGATCCGCTGTAAAACCCCCTGCCTCCAAGGAAATAGGGAAAGGTATTTCAGGAAGGAGCAACCAATCTGGAGAATGCATTCATCTCTCCTCATACCAAAGTAAGCAGACTTCTCATAACTACGAGCTGAGTTATGAGCAAACAAACTTTAATATGGAACATTCAAGCCATGTTAGTCCAAAATTGTGGAGAGGGAACACTGTTAAACAGTGGGATGTGGAGTTTGAATTGCTTGAAGGAAAGGGGTGGCATAGGTGGCTTAAGGATTTGTCTGTCTTTATGATTGCTCTGGGAAAACGCAGGTGTTCTTCTGTAACTGGTGCCATTCTGAAGGCAAAGAGGAAATTATTTCCCAAAGTTATTCTCGAGACACCTGCTAGTTAGTTATTAGCAGCCAGGTAAGTTACATGTTGTTAAAATATTGTATTAAGTGGGGCAGAAAGAAATAACAGCCCTGCACCAAGAATTGGGAAATCTGGGGCTTGTTTTTAATCAGATTATTGCCTTGAGATGGCTCGTAGTGATCACATCAATAAATGAAAAGGCACAGATAAATGGATAGGAAGAGCCTGAACCTCTTAAATACTATCTGAAAGTTCAAGAAACAATGTGCCATCCTATCCTCAGTGACATTTGTAAGTTAAAACATTAGTTGAGTTTAGGATGTGTTCATTTTGAGGTCTTTTTTTTTTTACACTGAGAAAGTTCAACAAGTCAAAAGTTTTAAAACCTGTTAAAAAGTGCCAGTTAATAGAAGTTTGGGATTTAAAAACAATCTCATTTATAGAATTCATCTGCTTGAAAAAAACACGTTTCAGAAGATTTCCTTGCTGTGAGTCTTGTGCCCTGCAGAGAAGGAAATGAACACCAAACGTTAATGCCAGATCCACTTTTGGCAAATTTTGGAACTACATCTGGCAAGTGAGATGCCTTTGATGCCTTAGGAAGGCTGACCTGCAACAGAGGCTGGACAGAGCTAGAGAATAAAGTAGATATTTATTAAAAGGCTTCCAGGACCCACCCTGGCCATTACAGGAGCCTGACCAAGGCTGCACCCAGGGTGGGTTGGGAATGGCCACACAAAATGGCTCCCTGGTCAGGAGATTTTTCATTTTTATCAGTTTGGGTCCATTTGCACATTGGGGTTTAATTGTCCAATTCCAGCTGCAGGCTGTGAGGTCCCATCCTTCTTGTTCCTCCCTCCAGCCACCCTTGTTTGTGCTGTTGGGCTGAAAGTTGTCCTTGGTGTGCAGCAGGAACAGGATTTGTTTTGTGTCCCTGCTCTGTGCAGAGCTGAGTGACCCTGAATGTGATGCTGAGAGCTGCA
>VWYO01012718.1:0-16328 GCA_013400275.1 Rhadina sibilatrix
AGAATTGGGGTTGTTCAGCCTGGTAAAGAGAAGGTTTTGGATTGATTTAAGTGCAACTTTCCTTCTGAAGAGAGCCTACAAAAAGACACGAGAGCTTTTAAAAGCACTACATGCTTTTAAAAGAGCATATAGTGACAGAACAAGGAGGGATTGCTTCGAACTCTCAAAGCAAGTAGGTTTACAGTAGATATTAGGAAGAAATTCCTTACTGTGAGAGTGAAGAACTACTGGAACAGGCTGCCCAGAGAAGTTGTGGATGTCCCATTCCTGGAAGTGTTCAAGACCAGGCTGGATGGGACTGTGAAAAAAGTGGTCTAGTGGAAGGTATCCCTGCCCATGGCAGGAATGTTGGAGCTAGATGATCTTCAAGGTCTCTTCCAATGCAAATAATTTTATGATTTTATAATAATTGTGTCATTTGGAAAGATGAGCAGTTGAACTAAGTACCAATAATCATAGTTGTGTATTTTGAATGGTCTTATTTTACTTTAAGATTGTTTGTGATAGAAATCAATAAATAGATAATTAAATAAAATTAAACAATTGTTGTCTACTACATGCTAAAATTTAGTCATTTATGTATAATATTCTGTGGTTTTCCCCCTCTATCTTTAAATAGCCTGCATGTTGTTCTCCTGAGATATGCAAATTATTGTTTCCATCTGGTTTATTGCCATAAGGGACTGCTTGCAAATTTAGTTTATTAAAGCAAGGATGATGAATAAAAATACAGCAGTTTACCAGAAATATTATCTGCAGAAGTGTGGGTCTGTAACTAACTCCTTTTTTAGTACCTAGGAAGCCACTGCTTAAAAAAAAAAAACAAAAAAAAAAAAAAAGAAAAAAAAAAAAAAAAAAAAAAAAAAAAAAAAAAACAACANACTGGCAAATATTGCCAGCCTTTCATGAAATTGTTTGAAGCACTCAACACAAACTCTTCCTGATTTCAGGTTAGATAACAGGTTATGGAAATATTATCTCAGTTGTTCCTCAGATGATGAATTTCCTACTTTATCAAAGAGCTAATGGTTTCCACTCTGACTTAGTCAACAACAGTCTAGATTGCGCCCACATCCTCAGCTGATCCATTTTAGTTGAGGGCACTTTTAAAAGAAAATCCTAGGAAGCAGGAGGAAGCTGTGACAACCCATGACTGCAAATAGAGACTGCACCTTTGAAAGTTCTGCACACTGCTGTGCACCCCAGCATCCTGCATCTGGGCTGTAGCAGCCAGGATCCATTCTGCAGGGGTTGCAGCCAGAATTAATGGCTTTTCAATTGCAGCATCCCTTCCTCATTTAGTCAGCTAATTTTAAAACCTGCTGATTAGACAGAATGGATTAATGAAAGCAGAGCCTGGCAACTGAATTCTAAGAATTTACTCTTCAATAAGCTTGGATTCTTTTTTCTTTTACTTTGTGACCAGAAAGAATAGCAATAGCCACATTTTTGACTTCTTTTTTCTTTTTTTTCCAAAATAAGGTGTATTTCAAAATGTTTGTAAAAATATAGTATTGCAGTGTATTGTACTTGAAGACTAGAACTCTGAAACAGATGAATTTTGTAGTCCATCTGCTCCTCCCAGAAGTTTTTTCTAGTGCTTCACTCTACTGAAAGCTTGACTTCAGTGCAGAAGAAAGGAAATTCTTCACAACATATTCACAGTCAGTTTCTGCACTTCAGAATAACCTTTTACCTGAGAAATCTCTTGGAAAGTGATTTTCTACAGCAGAAATATTAACTCAAATCTCTGGCTCATCTGTTTGAGCATGAGAAAGTCTGATAGTCTGGTCTAATTTCATACAAAAAGAAGAAAAAAAAAATAAAAAGGGAGGGATCAGCAGTGTGGAGTATTCAGGATCTTGCCTCAAAAGAGGGTGCAAGAACTCAAACTAACTCTGCATTACCCCAGACATGTTTATCCCTCTCAGCCCAGTCATCAGAAATTGAGGTCTTGGAGCATACTTCCTCTGTGATGGAACTGTAGCAACTGCACCCCTGGGATTTCCCAGAAATTCTGCAGAAAGATTTTTCAGATGATCAGAAAACTATTAACAAGTTCTGAGAGCATATCATCTGAGCTTTCTACCTGTCCTTCCTCTTCATAGATACAGTGATCTTGCTGGAGAGCAGACTTATTAAATATTTCATAGAATAAAATAACATCTTTTGCAGCAGGCTTTCACCTCAAAAGATAAGGGTATTAACTCTGTTCTCACTTTATATCAGTCTTTTTGTTTTCTTCCCTACAGTAATAGTGGTATTAGTTGCACCTTCTCATCATATCTCCTTGTTCCCATCAGACTGCCTCTTTAGTGATGAATATTTCATGTTTTTTTCTAGGGGCAGTAGGGAATGCATTTCTAAAGCAGATAGCAAACTAAGACACAGAAAATTTATCAGCTCCGTTTCACACAGGATGTGGCTAATGACAATTCATTTCTTTCTAATTGTTTACATGTGTTGTCTTCCTCAAGACTTACAGTACATTGCACATTGCATTTTTCATCAGTTACCATCGCCTCCACAAATTCATACAGAAATACATATTTCACTTTTTAAGAGAGGGATTGTTTATTACTTATTTGAAAGATGTCCAATTTATAGGTGTTTTGCCATAAGCATGTGATTCAGGGAACCTTTGTGGTTCAGAAGCTTTTGGATCTTTAGTAGTACTCTGAACAACTCATCACCATTCTCCTGTACACCACTTACATGCACATCACTGTTTCTGATTATAAACATACAGGTCCCATTCCACAAAATAACAGAACCTTTCTGTCTACCCTGAATAGAAATTTACGTACAAATTCCTCATCCTAAACAATGTCTTTCCAGAGCAGCACTGCACATAATATTAATATGTGCTCAACATGATCTGATTGCTGAAGTAACATAATGCCTACTGGGCTTCTTGGGACACACTCTATCAGTTACAGCATCTTAAGTCAAAGCCACCACACAACATCTATATCCACTATTCTGCAAGAAAGGTCTTCCTTGCACAGAAGTTTTCGTTTAGCTTTCCTGAGTCAAACATTCACATATTAATCTGCCCACCTAGAAAGAATTAACACTACATTTTTTCACACTGACCTAGTTATGGAATCACAAAATCTAAGTTGATTGTCTGATGTCAGGAGTCTGAAGGAAATCAGAATCTCTCAAGTCCTGCATCAGCATCTTCCACAACTGAATGGACAACTAGATTTATATAATCTGCTGAGGCTAGGAAATGCAGTTCACTCAAAAGTTTGTCTTCAACTCAATACTCTGTTTTGCTGCCAAAGCAGCAGAGTTAAAAAGTTTACAAAGTAACAGAGTTTGAAAAAGTGGATTCACAAAAACACTTTTATCCTGCTATTATCTTTTACAAAATGGTGGGCTGGGCATTCACAACCAACCTGCAACCAGCAGTTAAAGTGCAGTCAGTGCATGGTACCTCTGTGCATGGTACTTTCTTGAAGTCTAGCCCTTTAATCTTGGGGCAGGTGTGCGTTGTAATGCTGAAAATCTTAACAACTGTGATGGATGTCAATTTTGAAGTAATAAAAGTGTGAAGTGTGAAAAAACATTTCTCAATGAAAAATACCAATTCATGGCAAGCGTGGAAACTGTATGATAAATGCAAACAGAATTGACAGAAATCTCCAGCTTCTATTAACACCCATTCTCCCTAGTTCTCCTTAATTGTTTTCAAGTATTCCATACTTGAATACTTATCTTTTAATAATTCTGTTTACTTCATTACAGCACAGCAAAATTATCAAGTAGGTAAAATCAAAGCTAATCCCCTATAATTTGGTATATGCATTTTTTCATGGCACCAGAGATTTCGAACAACATTTCATTGCCCATTGTTGAAGAAAAACAAGTACTGATCATATTTTGAGATGCAAAAAACCTCACACTTTTTCTGTGTGCATACAATGATCATTAATACTCATGGAAATTGATAGTTAGCTCCATATTTTTGTTACAAATTACCATTTTAAGCTAGAGACTTCACAGCAGTGTAAGGAAACACCATAAAGCAAACCAGCTGGACAATAAACAGGGTTAAATAGTCTAGTATATCTCAAGTGGAGCTGTGAGGAAAAACAGAAAAAGAAGACACTGAAAAGTTTTCTAACTATTTCCCAGTCCAGTTAAAACAAGCTTAAAATGCCATTAAAAAAGGAACTGAAATAGCTCTGAGATGTAGCTTATTCCACTAATGTACCCCAAGAGGCAGCTACCAATCAGGCCCAGTAAGCTGAAACATTTGTACCCCTATCAAGTTCAGCACAACTGCTCTCCCACTGAGACCTGGTTCCAGTCCACAACACACCTGGGCTTCTTAGGAAGAGGATTTTTCAGTTCCTCTGACAGATGGGCAAATTCAGAGTTTCTCCAGAAAGACATCCTGAGAGAAGATTGAAGCTCTGTTCCTTGCAGTCTTTTCTTCATTAATTATAGGTGATGCCAACAAGATCCTCTAATTTATACACATTTGTGTAAACTTACTACCTTTGTTTTTGGAGCAGCTGCTCCTAAGAAAAAGCTGTAAGGTAAAGGGAACAAGTGGGCTTGATTAGCACAGTTTCCTGTGAAACTCTTACACATTAAGAACTTTAAACCTTGAAAGCTTTTTAAATTTCACAGGTTGTCTCTGAGCCTACCTAAACCACCATAAAAATAGGAAAAAACATTTTTGATAAAATTTTTGCCACAAGCTGAAAGACTACATCCCGTTTTCCTCCCCCTCACAACTTACTATTAGATAATTAACTAAAAAAAAAAATAAAATTCAGACTTGTTCCATGTATAGAAGTTTGCTTTTTATGTGAGTTCAGAGCTACCTGAGAGCCATCCATTGCTAATCAAAGTACAGTCATCAAGGTAACAGTTCCTGAAAGCCAAACTTGTTTGCTTTGTTTGTTTTATCAGCAGAAAACAGTCCTGCAGTTCTAACGTTTGTAACTATGGATGAATCTGAATTACTTCATATTCTTCAGGTATTCTCCACTACTCCAGCCTCCATGCATATGTAAAATTCATGTGCTCAGTATATGAAAGAGAATGCATGAAAAAATAATTTCCACTTAGTACAATTTTATGTGCAGATCTCCATGTTGAAACTCCAGCAGCAGAGCAGTGATCTAACAGCAAAAATCAGAAAAGTTCAAAGAAATATAAAGGGAAAATGAGAAGTCTTATCTCCCTGTCATGTCAACTTTGTTCTACAGCATTCAATCCCAATTTTGCTATCAGAAAAATAATAGTTCTGTTCCTTTTTCCTGGATTGTTAAAAATATTAAGAAGTCTAAGTTAATAACATTCAAAAATGCTTTCCCTTTTGAAACAAGATCATCAGAGTCAGACTGTTGACTGAGGTGCTACATGATAGTTAAGACACTCTGTGTATCCCTGATAAGCAGGGATAGTAATCAGGAGAGAGATTGGTGTCTGCCTAATCTTAGCCTCTTCCAGACCAGTTTCTGCAAGTTTCAATTTCCTTCTGTCAGCAAATAACTTGTCAGAAAGATTCAGAATTCACATCTCGATTAGAAAAATCTGTCTGTTATGTAAAATTAACTATGGTTAAGCAAAAACATCAGGAAAATAGGTATTTGCTGAAGAAAGTAACTTCTTTCCTACAGAACCACAAAATGTTAGAGCAAAAGCCCTAAAAGATAGGTGAAAATCCATTTAAACTGGAAAACAAACCTATATGTCGAAAAACTCTTACTAGCAAACCAGCAGAAACAAATAGTAACATTTATGCATTGTGCAGAACAACAGATTTTGAACATGTGGTATATAAATGCTCATAATGGTGCTTAAGGCTTGTCAAGTGTGGCTGCTAGGTTGTTGTCCATGAAAGCACCTAAATGAGTATCAACAAGGTTTACACGTGTCCAGCACCTACTGTTGCAAGTGGTGGTTTTATACCCCTTAAGAAGGCAGAATTACAAATTCAGGTCCTGTGAAGACAGGCAAGTGAGAAAATATATTAACTATGACAGATGTAACAATTCCTACTGTTTTGTTAACCTAAAAGAATCCAATCACTGTTACCTCACTGAAACAAAGCAGTCCACAGGCTGCTATGGGCACCCCTGAACTGTGAAAAACAGCAGGATTCAGGCATCTGCATCACCAATCAATAATGATAAACAGGACAAGGTGGAAGGGAAAACCTCATCACAAGTATAGTGTAACACTAGTACTGAGAGTGCGCATATATTTTGAGGTTTATACTCTTGGTATAAATAACTGCAACCATTACTTGTGAGTTTGCAAGAAATGTTTTATAAGTTTTAGTATAGTTTTTTGATTGTAATTTTAGTGTGGTAGATACCTTGAAAAGGCCCCTTGTCCTAGAATGTATTCTTATCATAGTTTGATGAGGGTTTCTAAGACAACCTGAGTCTCTGCTTGGAGATTCCTTCCTATTGGTTCTTTTCCCTGTTCCATTTCTGGTTTATGTATAATTATTCCCTCTGTCCATCACGGAATTTTTATCTTCAAGGTCCAAGAGTTGCGACCACCAGTTGGCAGAACCCCTTGAGACCACTCCCAAACCTACTTTAGATTTGCTAGTGTTTAGGTAATTTAGCTGGCATGTATTGTTTAGATTGTTTTATTGGTTTATACACTCTGTACCCACCCCTTGAACTGTCCTGAACAAAAACACCCTGCAGCCCAAGGTTCAGGGTCTCTCTAAGGCATCGAACTGAGACTGGGGGATCCCCTGACCCCCTGAATAACACCTCTGTTCTTTGAATGCCTTGGAGGGCCCACTCTTTCTAAACCACAGCCTTGACAGTGTAAGTAGAACTGCCTGCGGAGCCAAGATCTCACCAAAGGGTACTGCTGTAGTGTATCAAAGCTGCCGGAGGCCCACGCTGAACACCAGGCTGGGCCAGAGAAAAATACGCGAAGCAACAATTACTTAAAATTTTGAGCAAACAAATCTTGAATTCAGCCAGCCTGGAAGGGGATGTTCAAAACATCTATCCACTCAACCTTTCTTTCTTGGCTTACACAGGCTATAATTAGCCAGATTTCAACTTAGGCAGTTGGGGAAAGAAATGGAATTGTCTAGTATCCTTTGAGGACCAAAAATCTTGAGGCAGACTTCTTGTCCTTTCCCTTCAGCTGAATCATTTTTTAGCCTAAGCTGTGTCACTGACTTGACAGGTACAATAAACAAGATAGTATTGAATATAAAACCAGTGCTCTAATATATTTTAGGATGCTCATTCGAGAAAGAAAGAAAGAAAGAAAGAAAGAAAGAAAGAAAGAAAGAAAGAAAGAAAGAAAGAAAGAAAGAAAGAAAGAAAGTTAATTGGGAAGTTAGCTAACAGTTCCAAAACACACAAATATTAAAATCCAGAAATCTAACAAGATGAACAAAATTTAGAAATTATGCAAAGTGCTGTAGTAGTAGATTATATGCTAATTTTGTGACCAGATCAAAACATTGGTTAACTCTGAAACAGGAATAGAATAGTCTTGGCATGTTACATGGACTGTAAATTCTTTCACCTTCTCCTTTTTCCTCCCAGAAGAGGATGGTAATTTAAATTTGTCTTAATTCCATAGCATAGCATCTAGATAGAAAATAGGAAGAAGAAATTAAGGTATACATATGCAGTGAGTGGACCCTGGCTGGATGTCAAGCACCATCAAAGCTGCTCTATTGCCTTCCTCTAGAGGTGGAAAGGGGAGAGAAAATAGTCCATGAATTGAGATAAGGACAGAGAGAGATCACTGCCAAATACCATCATGGTCAAAACTGACTCAACTTGGGATATTAATTGAATTCATTACCAACAAAATCAGAGCAGGATAATGAGAATTGAAATAAAAACACCTTCTCCCAACCCCTACCTCCTTCCTTAGCTATATCTCCTCCAGCACAGTGGCACAGAGAAACTGGGAATAGGGGTTATAGTCAGTTCTTCACAGGTTGTTTCTCTGCTCAGGGAGAAGAGTCTCTGCTCTGGTGTGAAACTGGAAACTGTTGCCCATAAACTTTTCCAGTGTGAGTCCATCCCAGGAGCAACAGTTCCCCACAAACTGCTCCAACATGGTTCACTGTTCCACAGGGTGCAGTCCTTCAGACACAGCCTGCTCCTGGGGGTCCCCCACAGAGTCACAAGTCCTGCCAGGAGATCGGTTCCAGCCTGGGCTCCTCTGCCCACAGGTCTGCAGACCCCTGCCAGGAGCCTGTTCCAGCAGGGGCCTCCCAAGGGGTCACAGCCTCCTCTCAGGCATCCACCTGCTCCTGCCTGGGGCTCCTCCATGTGCTGCAGGTGGATCTCTGCATCCCCATGGACCTCCATGGGCTGCAGAGGCACAGCTGCCTCACCATGGGCTGCACCAGGGGCTGCACCTGAGGCACCTCCTGCCATCCCTCTGCACTGACCTGGGTGTCTGCAGGGCTCTTGTTCCTCTCACACATTCTCACTTCACTCTCGTCTGTCTGTAATTATACCTGTGCAACAACTTTTTTCTTCAAATATGTTACCACAGAGGTACTACCACAACTTCTGATTGCATTGGCCTTCTCCAGTGGCAGACCTGTCCTGGAGCCAGATGGCACTGGATGTGGAGACATGGAGGCAGCTTCTGGCAGCTTCTCACAGAAGACACCCCTTTAGCCCCTGCTACAAAAACCTGGCCACACAAACCAAATGCAGGAAATACAGATGACAAGCTAGATGTCCTGCCCTGCTGCTTGCTACTTCAAAGAGAAAATGAGCAGGTAAATAAACAATATACCTCAAATATCAGCACCCAAAGTACAGGTAACACAATGTGAAGACCAAAATTGACAAGCTTAAACTTAAGACCTATCTAAGACATATCGAAGCCTGAGATTATTCTGGATGATCAGTGAAGGACTCTGGAGAAGGAGTCTCTTCTCCATGCATGAATATATTAAAATATATTTTCAAAACATCAATATTTCATATCAAATTAGCACAAATTTGCAAAGATATTTTCACCTTAGGCAAATTGCATTCATTATTGCTAGTGACTCAGGTGTCCTATAAATATAGACCTTATTTTGCTAGTAAGATCGATCTAGCACATAGATAGTATGAGTAAATATTTGCATGTCTCTGCAGAGCATTTCTGTCCATTCCTCCTCAGTTAGATATCCATATGAATGCTGGGTACTGCACATAGTTCAAGTATCCAACTGCATGAACATCCTTGCCACAGACAGAAACAGAGAGGACTGGAGCATTTACTCAGGAAGAAATGTGCCACAGGGAAAATTTTTCATGGGAATCCTATCATCACTCTAAAATTTGATCTGTGGCAGTAAAATTTATTCAGTTGGAGATTCTTCATTCTGGAGAGCCTTCCTCAACCATAATAATTTGCCTAGAGGAAGATAATCGTCTGCTGCACCAAACCTCTCCAGTGACAGATAACTTTTGACTTTCTGTTCCAGACAGATACACATTTCGTATATGAAATGGGGAATAATGCCAAAACAGCAAAGTGGCCCATGTTAGAATACCCTTGAAGACAATGGTAAGCCTGTGAATGTATTACTACAGGAGAGGCTTTTCTGTATAAAAAGCACATCTATTTCTTTTTAGGATAAATTACAAGGTATGTCAAAACCATTTATAGAATACCATGGTCTAGCAATCTCAGATTTCCTCCACAGGTTAGATCTGTTAGTCATTTTAACTCATTAAAAGCTAAGCAACCATGAAATTACTTCAGTGGATAAACTGTACAAGAGCTGTGGTTATTGCTCCATAAACTGCTTTCCAACAGATCCACTGCTCTTGAGCTAAGCAGTGTTCTCTCCAGGCAAATACCTTGTGTCTCAGTGTTTTTGAAAACAGAAGCTTTTTCATTGGCAGCTTGATCCTGCTTCATCATACTAACACATGATGTTGCTTCCTGGTGGGAATTTAAATAATCTTTTAAAGTTCTGATTGAGCAGCAAGAAACTTTCTTCTCCAACTGCAGCTATGTGATATGCAACGTGTGGAAGGTGACAAATCCACATTTCTCAGGGTATGCGAAAAACCTTTCCCAAAGACAAAAATTGTCTGCTGTGAATAGAAAATGGTGGTTAGATTTGAACTGTTGCTTCCAGTTCTCTACACTAAAGTGAAAAGTAGCTGTTCATGCTCATTTAGGAACACACTCATCTTGTCCAAACATAGAAACTGGAGTCATCAGCTAAGATAAAACTAGTAATAAATAATTGGATAAAAATATTTATGTAAAAGATGGTACAAAACTATAGAAACCTTCATTCAAAAGCAAGTTCTTGCAGAACTGCACACAAGAATACATAGAAAGTGTTCTGCAGCTTCACAGGCTTAATATTATCTGCCATTTGTAAAGGATAACTATTTTATATTACAAAGACCTCAACAACAAAATTTACAGGCTGAATTATTAGTGTGTTAATTTCAATTACCTTCTTCCACATGAGACTTTTGTGATACCAACAAAAATGTTCCTTCTTAGAGGGTGGGTAGATAATTTGACAGTAATGACAAGATATAAAGAAACAACATTTTTTTTTTTAGTCAGAAAGATGTTTAAGTGAGCAGAGGTTAGAGAACAGTAATTAATTGCTTAATTGTTTTGAAAAGACCAGCACTAAAAAGTATGACCTTTCATTGACACTTTGCTGTAATGGTACATTAATTATTGCTGAATTGCAATGGGTCTCCTGTGGGAGCACAGGACATTCTCATTAATACTGGACAGGTTTACCATGGTCACGACTTTTATTGCAAATGCCTAATGCTAAATTAAAGGACTGTTTGGCTCTTGGTCTGATAGGTCCAGAAATCTTAATAGGATTTTTCTCTGTGAAATATTTCTTGCATTTAAAAATTAGTAATTCTCATGGTCCAAGGAGCTGGCAGAATTCAATTAAAGACACATACTGAAAAAGACAAAATGGAGAACTTAGATAGACCGGAAGAGGTTTTTTATCTGTCAGTTATTTTTCTTCTAAGTTTTCACAACAGCTTTTGCAAAGTTCAGTTCTTCAGTCCAGAAAAGTTAAGGAACAAGTCTTGAACTCTTGAATAAAAAAGATCTTGATGGAGATCACACTGAGTTGATTCAATCTGAGGGCAATGGTGCTGGGAAGTAAAACATGACAATGTGAGATGCAGAAAGATGATGTGACAAAGAATGCCCATTCTTGTAGTTGATTCATTTGGCGTTTGTTTCTGGTTTTGTCCTTTAAACTTTGCTTTGCTCTTTCTGCTCTAAATCAGCCACATCAGACTTGCCAGACTGTCAGAATGAGGAGGTTGCCCTGTCAAGGTTCTGGGAAAACAAACATATAATGAAGAACCTCCTTTAGGAAAACCTTCTCAAAAACAAGTAGTCTGGGAAAATCTTGACATCAATGTAGAAATATTTTAATTGCTCACAGTTTTTTAAGCTTGTGAAGGGTCCTGAGAGCATGACACAATTTTCCAGTGTCTTCTCCTGCCCTTTTGCACATGTTCTCTGTAAACATGAGGCCTACTGATTCCATCCTAATGCGGGAATAAGGAAAATCTCTGCCTTTAGAGAATACTCATCCAGCTGGAAGAAGAGATTTTTAGGGTGTACTGTTAAAACACAGAGGACACAGTACTCACCTCTAAATATGGTATCAATTATTTGGTCTAGTGCTTCTAAATGTAACCCACAACAGGGCAAGCAGTCTACACAAGGGCTTTTTTTCCCCCTAGACAGCAGTACCTCACTGCAAAGCCATATCGAAGTGGACAACACTGCAGAGATCAGATTGTCTCCATAGAGACAGGTTCTTAATATCCGTTTTGAAAACCTCCTTTTGAAGCATACACAGTTTTTCCCTTTGGTAAGCACTTCCTTTTCTTCTCCAAGGCATAGTGCAGATGCCAGGATAAGTAGCCCATCTCAACAGTCTTCAAGTGTTAATGAATTTTACGTGAATGAATAATTAATGAACAATTACATGTCTTGGCCCAGTAGTGAAGAACATTTTGGGGTGAGATTGCAACCTATCATGACCTGAAGGAGAACAGCAGAGGGTAACCCATGATCTCTATGAGCAGCTAAGCCCTTGATTGGGTTTCTTTGTATTGCAGAGCAGCTGTGGCACAAGAGGAGATTGGCTGAGGTGCCTGGGACAGAGTAACAAGGCTCTGCAGCAATCAGGCTGCCAGTCCATATTCTTCCAAACAGCTGACCTCTCTCTCTACTGCAAAATAGACACCAATTCTCTATTTCTGTAAGCAGAGAACCAATTCTTAAGTCACATCTTAGGGCTCTAATTTAGAAGTGATATAACCTGAATTCCACTTCAACTGTGAATCAACAAATATTTTCCTGAATGTGCCATCTTGTATGTAGATGGTCCACAGGTATAAGGGCAGATTATTTTTACTTCTCTCCAGAAAGAAAGAAACTGGCCATTATCCATGCCTGCTGCCACATGTGGTCTAGTTTTCTTGTAGATAAATGCCTACTAATAAGAAAAAAGGCGTTTTTCAGTAGATGTCAGTTTAATACCCTGCCTTCCTTTTCTTTCTGGAGAAGAGAAATTTAGGTTCATAGCTTTTCTACACAAATCCTTTCTGTGACCGAGAGATCACCAACAATCACATATGTCAATAGACCAGAGCTGCTGTTAGCACTGCCATCAATAATTTCTTGGGTACAATCAACATAATGCATCAAGGTTATATAATTGATGTCCAAACCTTAATCCTTGAGGGTCCAAAAGTTCATCATTTAACCAGAAAGTCTGTCACACAAATACTTGCCTATCACTTCAGTTCAGTCTCAAGTAATCCCTAGCTACTTCTGGCATTACTTCCTGTTAATTGATATTCTCTTGCTTTTTTGTCTCCTACTTCTCTCATTTTCCTTAATTTTTTTCTTCAAAGTGGCTACTGCAAACCCAAGCAGAGCTGCCTCCACTGCATTAAGAAGCCTTCTTGTTTCTAGTGCAAAACGTCAGGGAACTATGTAAATTTTTTATTATTATTTCCATTCCTCTGTTAAGAATGTAGCATAACAGTAACCTTCAGTGACAAGTAGAATTTCTTCTTGTAGGAGAAAATTTTGGAGAGGATGATCAAAAATATTCATTTCACTTTTATTTCAGTTTTCTAAATATAGGAGTGCAACTGCTTTCAAGATGTCCTTAGCATATTTAAAAATAATTTTTGAGTCATAGACATAGATATATAGATAGATATAGATACAGATGATATAGATATAGATATGGATATGGATATAGATATCGATAGAGATAGAGATAGAGATAGATAGAGATAGTTATAAAGAGATATAAATAGACATAAATAGATATAAATAGATATAAAAGACATTCTCATCCTTTAGCATGTTAAACTTAAATTGGGAGGGCAAACCTGACTCTAGCAGAGACATAGCTCTAATGGAACTATACAGCTAGAGAAATAGTGGCATGTAACTTCTCCCAAGTCCATTCAGAGTTTTAGCCATATGAGTAATGAGGACTGTGAGCAGCAGTTATCCCCTGGTTTGTGCTATTCTGCCTGCATCAATGATTTATTGGAGTCACCAAGGAACATATGCACATTTTATCCATTTTCTTTCAGCTTTACAAACTATATGTTATTCCCCAAATAATTATATTGTTATAGTTAAACTAAGGCATCTAGACATAGCACTAGCTATGTGTACACAGACATCTCAGCACTGGCTTTGAGGATGATTAGGCCATGAAATCCTCTCAGGGAGGACAGTTTGTGAGATTGGACCTTGCTCTGTGCTTTAGAAGATTCATTACTGGAAGTGCGGACTGGATTTAGGCTAAGGATTAAACTAGGTTAAAAGAGGAGAGATATTCCCCAGATAACCATACCTGCAGCTACTGGTTCATGAAAAACATTTCACTAAAGTGAAAGCTTCTCCCTTTCAACTGTGTAGAAGCAGCCAATATTGTTACTGCTCTTATCACACAGAGCACCTTGCCTTTGGTGAATATGGCTGCCCACAGATTTCTCTAGTGTCAACAACCCAGACCAACTATTGCTGGCTGACCAGCATGTTGCAGCTGGTCATGGCTGTGCAATGGCCAGCTGTCCTGCTTACTGATGCTCTCACTTTGACCTAATGGCACTGCTTTGAGCACACCTCAGGCCTTAGAGTGACCTGGGTTAGTCAAAATCTGAGTTGAGTGAACATATGTCTAACCTGTTTGTTTCTCAGATTCAGTCAAAATGTGCTTCACAACAGTCAGCACATTTTACAAACCTAGTGCACTGTGCATCACCTTTATGCTAGCAGAATCACCCTACATACCTACATAACACAGTCATTATTGAAATACAGAAGCATTCTCATTTCCCAAAAGGACTTTCTTCCTCACATTCAAAGGAAAAATATGGTTTTGCTGTTTTTATTGGCTGACTGCTTGCTTAATCTCTCCATTTCAGGTATTTATCCAAAGACACCCATGTATTTCAGGTATTTATCCAGAGACACCACACCTTTAAACCACCTCACAGCTCTCAAGTTAGTCTGCTTCTAATTCTCCACCAACAAATACCTCACACATTATAAATTCTCTGCAGTAGATGTCACTTTCAGATTGATATTCTTTTGCGAAGGCTAGGAGGCATATAGAAAAGCTTCAAGCATTTCCAGACATGAGCCTCATTCTCTGCAATCAAAAATGTTTCTTTATAATTGTGTCACAAGCAAAATCTTCCTCCTACTGTTTTAGCTAAATTTATTGTTATTTCTTTATTTATATATGCAGTTCTATTTTACTTATTATATATGCAGTCAGTTTTATAAAGAATCCCCCTTTCAATCAGTATCAAGATCTAAATTTCCTACTAAAGCAATGCAGAGTGAATTTTTGGTCTATCCCAGTAAATAACCAAGATGCAGCCCTTCTAACTTTAATGCTAGTCAAAATGCCAGGGCATGAGGAGGCTTTTGCAAAAGAGACTTCTGACTCTTTGCTTTTTTCTCTCCCTAAATAAACCCAGTAAATCCCCAGATAGAAGAGTTGTTGCAGCAAGCAAAACTGAGAGGGATCTCCTAAATAATACAAAGTCTATTAAGCTTGAATTGTGCATCACTTCTGCTATAGAGCTCTGTATATGTCCTTAAAAAGACTAAACAGGTGTCAAAAAGTGGCTTTTGCTCAGTACCCAGAGAAAGTTCAGCCTGAGGCAGTCCTAAAATTTCACATTGTCCTGGAAGCAGTGAACTAGAAATCTAAATCTTAATTCTTTAATTAACTGGACATGCAAGGGACAGAGAAGAATTTAATTATTAAGGCTGGATACATGACTGCATCCAATTTATCATCTTAGGCATGAAGACTGAATCAACCCCAGCTGGTCAGACCATGGTGCTAATAACGTCAAGGCTGTGGTTTTGATCACTGCATGGGCCATACACTTAAGAGTCAAAGTTAATGATCCATGTAGGTCACTGCTAACTCAGAATATTCCGTGATTCTATGACTCACTGACACCGTGTAGAGTGAGCTGGAGCTCAGGTCCGGCCCAAGTACTGAAGAAGACCAAGACTAATGGTGAGAAGAAAAATGAAACTGAGCCTCCTTTACTTTCTTCAAAACCCCCTAACTCATACATCAAGCTCAGTAGCTAGCATACTGTTTTTCTGATTGTTGTGGTAAAGCACTCTCTGCAGGAACTGTAGGATGGATGAGTTCTGTCCCAGCACAGGAGTCATGCAAATCTGCCTGTAAGTCACTGGACAAAGTACTTTAGAGAAGAAAAAAAGAGAGCCAACAAGCTGGTTTGAATTCTGAGCCCTCTCTTGGTGCATAGAACTGGCTGGCAGGCCTCCCGGCAAAGTCAGTTTTGAGGACAGGTCAGCTCCTAGAGGCTGCCCAGGGCTTAAAATGGTGTAGATGGTCCATGCTGTCTTGTGAGCAAATATAGAACAATTTCTAAGCAACATCATGACATCTGAGTTTTTTCAGCTGCCCCCAAATGTCAGCAAAAACCCCAGTATTATTCTTAATACTTTTCTTTACACTTCTGATTCCAGAAACAAAAACTTCTGTGATACCATATTGGGTCTGACTGAGGTAAAGTTCACAGCCCTCACAGTGCTGTGCTTTGCATTGGTAGCTGGCAGGGTGTTGGTAACACACCAGTGCTTTGGCTACTGCCAAGCAGTTCTGTCCCTCTGACATTCCCCCACTTCAAAGGGCTGGGATGGAACAAGCTCCTGGGAGGGGACACAACCAGGGCAGCTGACCCAAACTAGCCAAAGGGATATTCCACACCATATGATGTCAGCTCAGATATTTAAACTAAGGGAGAGAG
>VWYO01012745.1:0-14481 GCA_013400275.1 Rhadina sibilatrix
CCCCCTGTTTTCCCAGCGCTCTCCAGTGCCAGCTACCGGGGCCGGGAGTTCCTGGCCGTGTTCCCGCAGAACGATGACGACTCTTCCAGCGCCCACCTGCAACTGCTGCTCACCTCCCATGGCCCTGACAGCACCCAGGTGTCGGTGACACTTCCTGGTGGCTCCTTCACCCGCAACGTCACCCTGGGGCCGGATGTCACTGTGCCCCTGCCCCTCCCCACTAACCTGGAACTCACTGGGAGCTGCACTTCCCATAAAACCTTGGTGGTCCAGGCCAGCGCTGACGTCTCCGTGGTGGCCGTCAGCACCAAGAGCTACACCGTGGGTGCCACCGCCCTCCTGCCCGTGGAGAGTCTGGGCACCAGGTACTACGTGGTGACACCCCTTGGGAACTACACTTACGGCCTGACCGAGTTCGTGGTAGCCGCCGGTGCCACCAGCACGGCTGTCAGCATCACCACCACCGCCACTTTCCACTATGCTGGGGCCACCTACGTCCCTGGCGCCGTGCTCCGCCTGTTCCTGCGGCCCTACCACAGCCTGCAGCTGCAGAGCAGCCAGGACTTCACTGGCACAGTGGTGGTGACCGACACCCCTGTGGCCGTCCTCAGTGGCCACACCTGTGTCAAGGTGTCCGCTGGCCTTGACTTTGTGGTGGAGCAGCTCCTCCCAGTGACAGCGTGGGGGAGGAGCTACGTGGTGCCACCCAGCCCGCTGCAGACAGACGTGGACTTTGTTTATGTGGTGACAGATGAAGACAACGCCATCACCTACAGCACTGGGAGCGGGAATGCCACTGTGGCCGTGGCGTCAGGGGAGGTGCAGAGGTTTGTGGTGAACCATAACTCCCACCTGTACATCAGTGCGGCGGTGGCAGTGCAGGTGGTGCTTTTCTTCAGTGGGTCGTCTTGGCAAGGTCCCTTCCTCCTTGTTGTCCCACCTGTCACCGCCCACTGCACCGCGTTCCGCTTCAGCAGCGTGCCCAGCCAGGATAACTACGCCATCCTCATTGCACCCACCACTGCCACTGCCACCACCACCCTCAACCACCGGCCAGACAGCGCCCTGGCATGGCAGGCTGTTCCTGGCACAGGTTTCTCCTGGGCCAGCATCACCGTGAGCGCAACGATGCAGAGTGCTGAGAACTCACAGGTGCCCATTGGCCTCCTGGTGTTTGGGTTCCAGAGTCACGCTGGATACGGCTTCCCTGGGCTCTGTGCTGCCAGTGAGTACAGTCAGTCCACTGTTGTGTCACCCCAGTGGTTGGATGTTGTCCAGCTGACCATTCATGGGTTTTCCCCTTCTTTTCAGTCCCCACACCGCTCTCCTGTGAGGATTTGGTATGCGAGGAGAGGTGTGACATGGTGGATGGACAACCAGAGTGCGTCCAGGAGACTTTCTCCACCTGTTGGCTTGCTGGTGGGCCACACTACCGGAGTTTTGATGGAAAAACCTTTGATTTCATGGGAACATGTACCTACACCTTGACCACCATCTGCAATCCTGATCCCACCCTTCCTGCCTTCTCTGTTGAGGTCAAAAAGGAGGAAAAGGACAACTCTAAAGTTTCCTCCATCGGCTCCGTCACCATCCATGTTGACAACATCACTGTCACTGCTGTCCAGTCAGAGAATGGGATAGTGAGGGTAAGCAAAAACCACCATCATTCCCAAATTCCAAGTAATTTTATGGAATTTCACTGAAATGACGTATTTAGCAATGATCTTGAGGGTCTTTTCCTAAATAATTCCTGGATTTGCTGGTGTGCCGGTGACCCTTGCATGAAAACACTTCCTGTCTTCTTAAACTCCAGGTATTGCCCAATTTTTGTGGATTTTGGTTGTGATGATGGTTGTTGTCCTGCAGGTGAACAACCACCGCTCACACCTCCCCATCTCCCTCTCCCATGGGAAGCTCCACATCTACCAGAAGGGTAAATCCATGGTGATCAAGTCGGATTTCAACTTGAAGGTCCTCTACAACTGGGATGATCATGTAGTGATCAAGCTTCCAGCTGCTCTTTCTGGAAAAGTCTGCGGAATGTGTGGGAACAACAATGGGGACCCCCAAGATGACGCTCTCTCTCCTGATGGAAAACAGGTGTGGGATATTGTGGAGCTGGGGAGGAGCTGGAAGGTGGCCAGTGAGAGTGACCACTGCCAGGACACCTGTGACGGTGACTGTGGGCGGTGCAGATGGGACCAGGTGGTGACATACAAGGCAGAGACCTGGTGTGGGAAGTTGTCCCATCGTTCCGGGCCCTTCCAGTCATGTCATGACACTCTCAGTCCCAATATCTACGTGAAGAACTGTATCTATGACCTGTGTGCCAGTGAGGGGCGTCATGAGGTGCTGTGCCACGCCCTCCAGATCTATGCTGATGACTGCCAGGAGGAGGGGATCAATGTTTCCGACTGGAGGGCAGCAGTGGGATGTCGTGAGTAGAGGATGGTTGGGTGAAAATAATCCTTGGGGTGGGCAGAGCCTAATTAATGTGGGACTGAAATCCATGGGATCACGGGTTGGGAAAGGTTATGGCAGCAGATCAAGCAGGAAGGCCGTGGAAGTCCAGGGAGATTCCAGAAAGTCTATGTACAAAGTCCATAAAGTACATGGAGTCTCTAAAAAAATCTGAGCAGGAAGCCCATAGAGACCCCAGAAAGTCCAGGTAGGTGGTCGAGGAAGTCTGTGGAGACTTCAGAAAATCCATGGAGACTCCAGGATATCTGTGTAGATAGTCCAAGAAGCCTCTCCCACCATGTGCCACTGCACCCTGACCACTGTCTCCCTCCCTGTCCAGCTCTCACTTGCCCTCCCAACAGCACCTACAGCAGCTGTGGCCTCGCCTGCCCTGCCACCTGCAACATCCCTGCTGTGTCATCCAGCTGTGCTGCTGCCAGCACCTGCGTGGACGCCTGCGTGTGCCATGAGGGCCTTGTCCTTGATGCCAACACCTGCACACCCCCCTCTGAATGTGGCTGTGTCTTTCGGGGTCTCTTCCATGGCCTTGGTGAGGAATTTTGGGGTGACCTCACCTGCACCCAACGCTGTGTTTGTGACGTGGAGCAGCGGCAGGCAGTGTGCCGGGATTCTGGTTGTGGCACCAAGGAGGAATGCCGAGTGGAGGAGGGGATCCAGGATTGTTATCCCCAAATTTCTGGGGTCTGCACTGCTGTTGGAGCCACTCACTACGAGACCTTTGATGGCAAGAGGTTCATCTTCCAGGGGACGTGTGTCTACCTGTTGGTTGGGTTATGTGAGGACACCCAAAATTTGGTGGGATTCCAGGTGTTGGTGCAGAATGGCCACCGGAGTGACAACGTCATGTCATCCATTGCCGTGGTGACAGTCAAAGTCTACAACAAAACCATCAGCATCAGCAGGGAACACCCTGGAAAAATCATGGTGAGTTTAGGAAATGATCCCTTATCATTTCACCACATTCTCCACCTCATCCCATTAATGAGTGATTAAATCTGAAATGTAATTAAATCAGTGTCATTTGGGTGTTCCAGCTGTTGAAAGCAGAATTGGAATTTGCCATCAGACCTAAATGTTACCAATTTTTATGGTTTTCTCCCCAGACTGATGAGTGGTTGATCAACCTCCTCTTTGGACTTGGACCTTCTCATCCTCTTTAATCCCAAATTTAATTTAATTCAAAATTTAATTAAATCAATGCTTTTGGGTTGCTTTGGCTGTTGAGAATAGTTTACCATCAGACTGCAAATTCGATCACTTTTTGTGGTTTTCTCCCCAGATTGATGAGCAGTTGGTCAATCTCCCATATCGCTACAGCGAAAGGGAGATTGTTGTCTATCGTGACGGGCAGGACGCGGTGGTAGAGACCAATTTTGGCCTCGTTGTCACCTATGACTGGTCCAGCCACGTCACCGCCACCGTGCCCAGTGGCTTCGCCAACGCCCTGTGTGGCCTCTGTGGCAACTACAACGGCGCTGCCGGCGACGACATGCTGATGAGGAACAGCCAGGTGACATCAGACCCAGATGCCTTTGGGAGCAGCTGGAAGGTCACGGATGTCCCAGGATGTGGGGAGAGGTCAACACTGGAGTGTTCCAGCACTGTCGCACCTTCCCGGCTGCAACAGGAAGTGTCTGGGATGGGGTGTGAAATTATCTTGGGAGCGGATGGACCCTTTAGAGCATGTCACAGCCACGTTGATCCCCACCAGTACTTCCAGAGCTGCATCCATGACTCCTGCCTGTTCCCTGATCAGGAAGAAGGGATGTGTCCAATCATTGCTCTCTACGCCACCACATGCCAGGCTGCTGGTGTGTCCCTTGGGAGGTGGAGGACAGAGAATTTCTGCTGTAAGTTGGGATAATGGGAGGGATTTTCCTTCAGCAACATCCAAAGGATCCTCAAGTCTGCTCCAAATCCATGTATGAACAACCCAGCGTTGGGTGGAAATCCAGTGGGAATTCCACCCAAAGACTTGGTTGATGGCATAATCCACCCAAAATAAACCCTTCCTAAGGAAGAAGTTGTCTCATCTGGAATTGTTTACCCCCTCAAAATCTCCAATTTCCTGGTGCTGGCTACAAAATGGATAATTTAGAGGGCAAACCACCAAAAGATGCACCAAAAATAGTGGAATTGGGTTAAATGGATCCAGCTTGGAGGTCAGCTGAGGACCCAGTGTGGAGCAATCTCATTCTTTGAGTGAATGTTACATTTTTCTCCATGAAAATGTGGGAAGTCGGGTGGTTTAGCAGTACAAATTCCTATTGTAATGGGCTGGGATATTCCTTATGGATGATCATTGGGTCATCATCAGCTAATCATTGGATCATCATTTGATGATGCCCTTCATCACATCCACAGGGAGGAAAATTGAGGAATTGCCAAGAAACTGGGCTAAAACCTGCTGTATTTGGGGAAGGTTTGCACCTGAATTCCAGGAAACTTCCAGGATTTGGCTTGGGATTTCCTGGTTCCTCATGAACCCCATTGTCTCCCGGCAGATATTCCCTGTCCTTCCAACAGCTCCTACGAGCTCTGCTCGCACACCTGCCGGCACACCTGCGGCGCTGACCCCGCCACATGCCCAGGGCGCTGCCGCGAGGGCTGCAGGTGCCAGGACGGCTTCATGCTCAGCGGCGACGAGTGCGTCCCCGTGTCCCACTGTGGCTGCAGCCACCACGGAGTCTACTACAAAGAGGGGGAGACATTCTACCCCTCAGAGCAGGAGATGTGCCAGTGCCTCTCTGGTGGCACTGTGGAGTGCCAAAATACTTCCTGTCCTGATGGTGGCCCTGGGAAGGTCATCGACGGTGTCTTCCAGTGTCCCTTGCAGGCGTCCAGCACCTGCATGGCCACAGGTGACCGCACCTATGTCACCTTTGATGGGATGGCCTTCAACATCACTGGTACTTGTTCCTACATCCTCACCCAGACCTGCACAGGTGACAACGTGACATCATTTGTTGTCACAATCCAGAAGGAGGCGCGGCGGAAGGGGAAGGTATCCGGGATACAAGCATTGTCTGTGGAAGTCTATGGGGTCACCTTGACCTTGAAACAAGGAAAGGGGGCAGATGTCATGGTAAGGTGCCACTTTATGTTCCAAATCTCATGGGATCCCCCCAAACTGGGTTTCCTTGATGGAAGGGACACCTCAGCCCATCTCTAAGCCCAGTCCATACTCCCCCTACTTTTTCTATCTAAGCAAGATCCATAAATGCATTAAAACTTTGGTCGGAAGGTGTTTTCCCTAAATTTTTTGTTCTACCTCAGTCAGTCCCAAAAACTGTGTTTCCTTGATGAGGGGAGCCCTCACCTCATCTCCAAGACTAATCCATTCCCATCCGACCTTTTTCTTCCAAGTGGGATCCACAAAACTGTCAGAATATTTTTTGGAAGGTGTTTTCCCCAAATTTTTTGTCTCACCTTCTCACTGGAGGATTCTTCCTTCTCTATCCCAGGTGGATTCCATCTCACACCACCTCCCCACCATCCTGAACGAGGGACAGGTCCAGGTCTATGTACGTGGGACAGGTGTCCTGCTCCGCACTGACTTCGGCCTCGCTGTCCACTATGACCTCGTCCAGCACGTGATGGTCACGGTCCCCCAGACCTACATGGGACGCCTGTGTGGCCTCTGTGGCAACTACAATGGCCAAGGCAACGATGATTTCCAGCTCTCCAGTGGCCAGCTGGCTCCAGATGCAACAGCCTTTGGATCCGCATGGAAAACAGTGGATACACCTTGCAATGACACCTGTCCCAAGGATGAGTGTCCCACTTGCACAGAGGAGAAAGTGGCAGTCCTCCAAAAACCCAACTACTGTGGCCTCCTCACGGCCCCCAAAGGTCCCTTTGGCTCCTGCCATCACGTGATCGACCCCAGCCCGTATTCCCAATCCTGCATCCATGATCTCTGTGTGACGGGAGGGGACACGCATGTCTTGTGCCAGAATATCCAGAGCTATGTCACCGTGTGCCAAGACGCCGGAGTCACTGTTGGGGCTTGGAGGACACCATCCTTCTGCCGTGAGTTTGGGAGGGCACAGGGGCAAATGTCCCCTGTTTGGGGTTGGGAAGATCTCCAGGTGATACTGGAGTTTGGGGGTGGGGCACAGGTGGGGAATGTCCCTGTTTAGGTGTGGGTGACAGTGGTGACACGCAGGACATGGGAGGATGGTGGTGGGATGAGCTTTAAGGTCCCTTCCAATACAACTCAATCCATGATTCCATGAAAATTCCAGCCCTCGCCTGCCCGGCCAACAGCACCTACTCCCTTTGCACCAACACCTGTGCCAACACCTGTGCTGGAAATGCCACCACCTGTCCCCAAACCTGCACTGAGGGCTGCCAGTGTCACCAAGGCTTTGTCTTTGATGGACACAGATGCGTTCCCGAGGAGAACTGCGGATGCTTTAGGGATGGAGAATACTATAAGGTAATTTTTCTGGACTTTTTCCCCATTTTTAGGCATTTATGTCTTTTTTCCCTTCATTTTCCCCCTATTTTTATATATTTGCTTTCTTTTTTCCTTCTTTTCCTTCTTCCTTCATTTTTATGTCCTTAT
Organism: Rhadina sibilatrix; assembly: GCA_013400275.1. NCBI lineage: Eukaryota > Metazoa > Chordata > Aves > Passeriformes > Phylloscopidae > Rhadina > Rhadina sibilatrix. The sequence continues at coordinate 7,052 of VWYO01012745.1, forward strand.
TTTCCCTTCTCTCATACTTTTATGCATTTACCTCTGTTTTCATGATGTTTGCTTTTTTTTCCAGCTTAATGTATTTACATTTTAAATAATGATTTTCCCCCATTAAAACTTGAATTCCCCCTATTTTTATGCATTTACACCTTTATTTCTTGCATTTCCCCCTATTTTCTTGTCTCATTTTCCCAGCATGTTTCCCCTTTCCATCCCCCTATTTTTATGTCGTATTTCCCCTGCATTGCCTTTCTTTCCCTCTATTTTTAGGCAGTTGAATCTTTTTTCTTGCCTGTGTTTCTCCCTGTGTTATGCATTTGCATTTGTTTTTCTGCATTTCCATTTCTTTTTCTGCATTTCCCACCTTTTCCCTATATTTAGGCTTTTCCCCAGCATTCCCCCCCTATTTTTATGCATTTATGTCTTCTTTTTTCCTGCATTTCCCCCTTTTCCCCTATTGATAGGGAAGGTATGTATGTACATCCCTTTGCTTTGCAATTTGTTCACTATTTTCCCTATTCTTCTGCACTTTTTCCTGCATTTTTTCTATTGATCCCCTGTTTTCATGGATTTCCCTTTCTCCCTTCTCCCCACAGCCCCATGAGATGCTTTTCAGGGATCGCTGCCAGCGCCGTTGCACCTGTGTCCCTGGACAGGGCCTTGCCTGCCATGAGCACACCTGCACTGAGGATGAATCCTGTGAAATCCGGGAAGGGGTCTTGGGATGCATCAATAAAAGTGAGGAAAAATGAGGGAAAAGGGGGCTTTGGATGCAAAGTGGATCTGGGGATGCCTGAGGGGTTGACCATGGAAAAAAGGGAAAGGGAGGTGGAGGGAACAGAATCCTGTGTCTGTCACTAAGGGTCGGGGATGGGGCAATTCTTCTGATGGTTTCTCCCAAGGTTTTTCCCATCCCATGGTCTTTCCCATGGTATTCATCCAGCTCTTCCCTACCTCCTTTGCTCCCATAGCTTCTTCCATCCCATGACTTTTCCTATTCTGTGGTCTTTCCCATCTCACAGTTTTCTCTCTCATGTGACTTCCCCCCACTTTCCTCCCCCAGCCATGGCTTCCTGCAGTGTTCATCTCCTACTTCACCCAGCCCAGGGCTCATCCCCCTCTCCCTCCCCTCCCAGACCCCTGCAAGTCCCTGCAGTGCCGCCCCAAGGAGCGCTGCCGGCCCCGCGGTGCCCAGTCCCGCTGTGTCCCAGCCCTGGTTGCCACCTGCTGGGCATGGGGTGACCCACACTTCCGCACCTTCGACGGCCTTGACTTTGACTTCCAAGGAACCTGCACCTACACCATGGCCGAATCCCATGGGAATGACCCTGGGCTGGTGCCCTTCAGGGTTGAGGCCAAGAACGACATCCGTGGCGGGATCCAGTCTGTGTCCTACGTCTCCTTGGTCCATGTTGATGTCTATGGACAACGCATCTCCTTCCGCCGGAATGAAGATGGAAAAGTCTGGGTGAGTTGGGTGGAAATGTGAGAATTTGGGCTTTCCCCCCACTTTTTGATTCATCCAGCTCTTCCCTACCTCCTTCTTCATCCAGCCACTGCCAATATTATCTTAGGATAACTCAGTCAGTCCGGGAGGCGGATTGTTGAAATGTTGGCGGTATAGTGGAGGGTGTGGGGCAGATATGTCAGAAAGAAAAAGTTGAGAAATGGTGGGAACAAAATACGGGGAATAGAATATTTGGAAATGTCAGGAACAGAATGTTGTGATAAGATTGGAATAACATGTTGGGATTTGTTGGGAGTAAAATGTTGGGATATGTCAGCAATAAAATGTTGGGATATGTCAGGAATAAGATGTTGTGATAAACTGGGATAAAATGTTGGTGTGTGTGTAGTGAATAGAATCTTTGGATATTTCAGGAATAAAATGTTGGAATGCAGCAGGAATAAAATACTGTGGGGTGTTTGGATATTTTGGGAATAAAATATTGGGTCATAGTGGGAATAGAATGTTGGGGTATGTCAGTAATAAAATGTGGCAGGAATAAAATGTTGGGACACGTAAGATGTAAAATGTTGGGCTATGATGGGATTTAGTGTTGGAACATGCTGGGAGTAAAGAACTGGGATATGTGGGGAATAGAATATCAGGATACATTTGGAATGAAATATTGGTGTATGCTGAGAATAAAACATTGAGATAAGTGGGAATGTTGGGCCATCGGCAGGTGAACGGGGAGGTGACGCTGCTCCCGGTGCTCCTGGCCGATGGGAAGGTGCGGGTCCGTCCCAGTGGGCTCCGTGTTGCTCTGGAGACAGATTTTGGCCTCCGGGTCTCCTATGACTGGAACTGGCACCTCCTGATCGACCTCCCCAGCAGCTACTTCCGCCACGTCCGCGGCCTCTGTGGGAATTTCAACCTCAAGCCCCTCGACGACATCCCCGAGGCTGGTGACAACATCACTGCCGTCGTCACATGGGCCAAGAGCTGGAAAAGCGCTGACTCCGAGGCCGACGACCCGATTTGTTGGGATTATTGTGATGGAGCATGCCCAGTGTGTGATGAGGAGAAGAAGGAGCTTTATGGCGGGAACCACTATTGTGGGATCATCAAAAAATCCTTCCAGGGGCCCTTCAGAGCATGTCACGACATAGTGAAGCCTCATGACTTCTATCGCAGCTGCCTGTCGGACCTGTGCCTGAGCGATGGGGCCAGATCGATCCTCTGCCAGGTGCTGGAGACGTACGCGGCGACGTGTCGGAAACACGGAGCCGTGGTCCATGACTGGAGGACGCCATCGGGGTGCCGTAAGGGCGGGGGTTTTCTCTGAGAAGGGAAGGAGCCAGAGTGGGGGAGGAGGGGCATGGAGTGGGATCCATCCCGGGTGGAAGCCCGCAAATCCCTCAGGTCATCCTTGGAAGTTCTCCAGAACTTTCTCCTGGTGTTCCAGCTGCTGCTTGTGTCCTAGAACCCACCACATCTTTACAAGAATCCATCCCACATTTTCCAGATCATTCCCACATGAGCCAGGCCCTTACCCTTGTGTCCCAGATGTATCCCACACCCTATCTGGCATTTTCGAGACTCTTGCCACATCTTCCAGGCCTTTATCCTTGTGTCCCAGACCTCATCCTCGCGTGGCCCAGACCCTTGCCACACGGCTCAGACCTCATCCCACTTGTCCCAGTCTCTTCCCACATTTCCCAGACCTTCCTCTTTACAGTCCAGACCCTTCTCGTTTTCCAGACCCTTCCCCATGTTTGAGACCCTTTCCCAATCCCCACCCCCTCTGCTGAATACTGTCCACTCCCCTGATCCCTCCCTCACTCCAGTTTCCTCCCCCTGCAGCCTTACCTTGCCCTGAGAACAGCCACTACGAGCCCTGTGGCAATGCCTGCCCAGCCACCTGCTCCGACTGGGACAGTCCAGCCCCCTGTGAGCAGCCCTGCGTGGAGACCTGTGCCTGTGACAGCGGCCACGTGCTGAGCGGCGGGCAGTGCGTGCCCGTGTCCCGCTGTGGCTGCACCCGTGACGGCCGCTACTACCGCCCTGGCGAGGAGTTTTGGGGCGATGACACCTGTGGCTCCAGGTGCAGGTGTGAGGCGGAGCTGGGAATGGTGGTGTGCGAGGCCTCCGGCTGTAAGGCGGGTGAGGTGTGCGCGGTGGTGAGGGGCGTGCGGCGGTGCGTGGCCAGCAGCCGCTCCGTCTGCGTCGCCACTGGTGACCCCCACTATACCACCTTCGACGGGCGCCGCTACGACTTCATGGGCACCTGTGTCTACCTGTTGGCCGGGCTCTGCTCCACTGACCCCACCCTCATCCCCTTTGCGGTCACTGTGGAGAACAATCACCGTGGCAGCCACCTGGTCTCCTTCACCAAGGTGGTCACCATGGAGGTGTACAACATGACCCTCAGCCTCAGCCAGGAACATCCCCAGAAGGTCAAGGTAGGGGTGAAGCAGGTGATGGGGGTGGTTCAGAGTCATTGCATGGCATCTGGGGAGGGCTCAAGGTCACGGTATAGTCTTCAGGTGCATTTCAAGGTCATCACATGACACCTGGGTGGAGTTTCAAGGTTCTTGTAAAATGTTTAGGTGAGTTTCGAAGTAATTTCAAGGCATCTGATTGGGTTTCAGGTGGGTTTCTGGGTCACTGGGGTGGCATCTGGGTGGGCTACAAAATCACCTCGGAGGGCTTCAAAGTCATTGCATGCTGTCTTGGTGGGCTACAAAGCCCTCGTATGGCGTCTGGGTGGGTTTCAGGGTCATTCCATGGCATTGGGCTAGGTTTCAAGGTCATTGTATGGTCTTCAGGTGGGTTTCAAGGTCATCATGTGGCATCTAGGTGGTCTTCAAGGCCATTCTATGACACCTGGGTGGGTTCCAACTTCATCGCGTGACCTCATGCCACCCACAACTCTCTTTCCAGGTTAATGGTGTCCTGTTGGACCTTCCCTTCACGCACAACCACCAGCTCCAGGTGTCCCTCCGCGGTGTCCACGGCTTCATCACCACTGACGCAGGCGTCGCTGTCACCTTTGACTGGCACAGCTACGCCCGTGTCATCATCCCCAGCACTTACGCCGGCGCCGTCTGCGGCCTCTGCGGCAACGCCAACGGCGACCCCCACGACGACTTTGTCACCCGCCAGGGCCACCACGCTGACAACGAGACCCACCTGGGGGACAGCTGGAAGGTCGGCGATGTCCCCGGGTGCTCACCGGGGTGCAGCGAGGGCTGCCAGGTGTGCAGCGACGCCCAGAAGCGTGCCTACCGCGGGGACAAGCACTGCGGGCTGCTGGGGAAGAAAGGGGGGCCCTTTGCCGCCTGCCACGACGTCGTCGACCCCGGCCCCTACCTGGAGGACTGTCTCTTTGACGCCTGCCTGTACCAGGGACACCGGGACACCGTGTGCCAGGCCATCGGCGCCTACGTGGCTGCGTGCCAGAGCCAGGGCGCTGCCCTGCGGCCGTGGCGCACGGCTGCCTTCTGCAGTACGGGGAGACCTGGGTTGGGGGAGTACGGGGGCGTGTGGAGGGCAGAGGGGGACACAGAGGCTAGGCAAGGAGTTTTGGGCTGTCCGTGGAGGATTTTGGGGTGTCTGGCAGGGGGTCGGGGCTGTCTGTGGGGGCTTAGGGGTGTCCATGGCAGGTTTGAGGTGTTCCCAGGGATTTTTGGGTCTCCGTGCGGAGTCAGTCAGTGTCAGTGGGGGTTTTGGGGTCTACACAGGGAGTTTTGGTGTGTCTACGGGGGCTTTGGGGTCTGCATGAGGGGGCGTTGAGGCCTGGATGGGAGGTTTTGGGGTTCAGTTTTTGGATGTCCTTGAGGAATTTGGGAGTTTGGGGCCTGCATGGGGAGTTTTGGGGCATCCGTGGGAATTTGGGGTGTCCACAAGGGTTTTGAGGGTTTGCAGGGAGGTTTTTTGTGTCCATGGGGGTTTTGCTGTTCCCAACCCTTCTCCCTTCCTGACAGGCCCCGTGTGCCCCCCGAATCAGCACTACGAGCTCTGCGGCCCCCCCTGCCCCCCCAGCTGCCGAGGCGAAGCCGAGCCCCAGGACTGCTCTGACACCTCCCCCTGCTCTGAAGGTTGTTTCTGCAATCCCGGGTTTTTCCGGAGCGGGGATCACTGCGTGCCCCTTCCGCAGTGTGGATGTGTTTTGGGGGGCCGCTACTACCCCCGGGGGGTGCAGTTTTACCCCGAGCCCCCCTGCACTCAGCGCTGCGTCTGCTCCGAGAACGGGGGCCTGGAGTGTCACCCCACCCCAGGCTGCTCCAGCCAGGAGGAATGCACAGTGCAGGACGGGGTGCTGGGGTGCCACCCCCGCACCTGCAGACAGTGCCAGCTTTTGGGGGCAGGGGCTTACAGCACCTTTGATGGGCACCTGGGGAATTTCGGGGGGTCCTGCACCCTCGTGCTGCTGCAGTTGGAGAGGGGTGAGCCTGAGGAAGAGCTGGAGCCCGTCACGGTGGCCGTGGAGCAGGAGGACACGCAGGTGCAGCGGGTGACGGTGATGGCACACGGGGTGACCGTGGTGATGGACAGGGGACAGCAGTGGCAGGTGACGGTGAGTGCAGGGCCGGGGGCCTTGGGGGTGCAAGCCCTGGGTGTGGGGCAGAAATATTTGTGGGGCAAAAAAGGGGATGGAAATGGGGTTTTAGGAGGTGCAGCAGTGAGGAAAGGCCTGATTTATGGTGGAAGTTCTGGCTTTGGGGTGCGTGCCCTGTTCTGCGGGTGCAACACTTGGGGGCAACACTTTTGGGGGTGCAAGCCTGGTTTGACAGGTACAAACCCTGTTTTGGGGGTAAAAAGGGGTTGGGTAAAAAAAGGGTTGAAAATGGGGGTTGAAAATGGGGTTCTCAGGGACATGGTAGTGGGGAAGGGGTGCAAGAGCTGCCTTTGGAGTAGACACACCACTTGTGGTGTGCACTCTGGGGTGTGCAGACCCTTTCTGGCACGCTAAACCTGGGTTTGGGGTGCAAACCATGATTTTGGGGTTGAAAACTCTCTTTTTGGAGTGTAATCACCATCCCTTTTTGAGTTTGAGGCGAGCAGAAGGAAGCCCAGACCCTAGTTGTGGGGGTTCAACCCCTGTTTTTTCGGGCTGCAAACCTTCTTTTGGGTGGTTAACCCCACCTTTGGCGGCCCGACTTCCCTCTCGGGACCCTCACTCCGTCTCCCCCAGGTGGATGGCGAGCGCCACTTGCTGCCGCTGTGGCTGCGCGGGGGCGCGCTGGGGGTGGCGCAGGTGGGGTCCCACCGGCTGCTCCGGGTCCAGGGGGGCCCCAAAATCCTCTACGACGGCAACGCCTACCTGGTGCTGACGCTGCCGCCCCCATCCCGCCGCCCCCGGGGCCTCTGCGGCAACTTCAACGGGGACCCCAAGGACGACCACCCCGACGGGGAGGCTCCGGGCAGCCCCTCCCCGAACTGCAGCCGCCTGGCGCCCGCCCCCAGCTGCTCCCCGGCCGGGGCGCGGCGCTGCGCGGTGCTGGCGGACCCCGAGGGACCCTTTGCGGGCTGTCACGGGGCGGTGCCGCCCCGCGCCTACCTGGGGAGCTGCGAGCGCCAGGTGTGCGGGGCAGGCGGCGACCCCTGCCCCGGCTTCCAGGGCTACGCAGCCGCCTGCCAGGCAGCCGGAGGGGAGCTCCGGGAGTGGCGGGAGGCCACGGGTTGCCGTGAGTATACGGAGGGGTTGGGAATTTGGGGGCGGGGGGGTCGGGAATTTGAGGTGACAGGAAGTTTGGAGCTGGGAATTTGGGGCGGTGAAGTTTTGGGAGGATGGAAATTTAGGGGTCAGGATTTTTGTGCGGGCAGGAATTCTGCACGGAGTGGAAATTTTGGTGGGGGTGGGAATTTGGAGCCAAGGGCTCATTCCTGCGTGGAAAAAGGGGTCCATGTCCGCACTGCTAAGCCTCCATTTGGGGAATGCCCAAATCGCGCCCTCCAAAGGAGACACCCCCTCCCTCAAAACGGGAAG
>VWYO01012747.1:0-42411 GCA_013400275.1 Rhadina sibilatrix
CCCAGCCTGGCCTGGCAGCGCCCAAATGACTGCCCAACCGTGTCTCTTTTGATGGACTTGCTTAAAATTGAGGTGAGAGCAGAATAAATTATAGGAAGGTGAGGTAGCTGAGAAATTTCTTGACAAGGTATAAGAAATGTGATAATGGTGGATAATTAGATTTGTTGCTAACACAGTATCTAAATATTACCAATGCAGAGTATGATCATCTATTTCTGCGGATTATACTATAATTAGATCCTGATTATGAGGCTATTTAGTCATGAGCTTCAGTGATATCTCCTTGCTTTCTAAACTTGGAGAAAGCTAGATCTGGCTAGGTCTACTTCATCTCAGATTTGGTCAATGGTCTATGTCTAAAGAATTGTAAGTAGTTCGGGCTAGCAGTGTACAGGTTTACTTTTTTTTGCTTTTCAGAATTCATAAATGTGAAGCAACAAATTACTTAAATAGTTACTCTAAGATATTATCTCCTTATTTGACTGGATCTTAGCTCTTTCACTCAGCCATCCAAAAAAAAGTGTTCCCAGTCTTCAGCAATAGGATGCAGGTATCCCTGTGAGGAAGGGACAGGGGTGGGGAAGAGGAGGATATGCACCCAGAAACTGTGTGCAACCTTGAAAGACCACTTTGCTCAAGTTGGTCCAGTCTTCAGAAGTCCTTTATATCCTTTTGCACGCCAATGTTCACTTACAGTCAGTTGCTAATATCTCTGTTCCCCCATTTCTGGAATGCATTAATTATGTGACCATCCAACATCTCCTTCTGCAACGCTGACCTGATGGTTGTTATCTTAGGAAATCTCATACTGCCTATCTGAGACAGCTGAATGGGAGGGGGCGTGGGTGTTTGGTGGGAGGGAGAAGGACTGCAAAGTCCTGGTTGCTTTTCATCATCAAAGGGAAGAGGTTAAAGGGAGGGAGACAAAAAAGATAACATGATAAATGCACAAATTTTAGATGCAAGATTTAGACATCTTCACTCAGAAAACCAATTTTCCTTGATAGAATTGACAAACTCTTCAGATGATATTCACTGCTGTGCAGCATCAGCGTCATCACTTCAGGAAACAGGTACTCTTTTCTCAAGCTTGAAGATCATGACATCCAACCTCTTGATGAGCAGAATTTTTTCTAATATGTGTCAATACAAATATTCAAAAAATGAAAAAAACAATGAGTTAAACTCTTTTTCTGTATAAAGGCTATTTGCAGTCCATCTTCTTAAACCTACTTGACATAAAGAACACTGACAGCTATTGGATCAGACACCTAAGGCACATCTACACTAGCTTTCTTTTTAGCCTTTTAATCCTCCTTTAAATCAACTGTTGGTTTCACTGTTTTTTTACAAGAGGGAAGTTAGGCATTTTAGCCACATCTCTCATAAAGAAGAAACATGAAGTATAAGGTTACACAAGGCAGTTTGCTTAAAATGGAAATTTATATTTTTATAGCATAAATATTCTGATGTTTGGAGACATAAAAGTTTCTGAGAGATGAAATAAAAATCATTTTGATTGACAGTATAAAAATTCTTTTCTCTTTAACTTACTAAAATCAAACAAAAAGTCCACATCCTAACAATGCCAGATAAATAAAGGAACAGTTTACAGTGGAATGGTTTAACGTGTTTTGATCTTGAATCGTGGCAGGACTTGAATCACTCCTCACAAAATCAATGTTAAGGAAATTTTTCAATATGTTCCTGTATGACTTTATCACCTTAAGTTATATTAATTTCTCTGTTAAATTTTTTTTCTCCAAATTGAGACCACTATATTCCTCAGATAAATCTTAATCCAAGAGTTAATTCTTTAACACAGAGTGGTGTTGCAGAACAGAAAATCTTTGCTCCATTTCTGTCTTTTTTTCTTAGATAGGCCAGCTAATCTGGAACCCATCTTGTGTTTTCTGTTTTAGCAGCATCCTAAATTGGCAGATCTTGAAGACTGTGCTGTCATGTAAGGTTTCCAGTGGTACATATGTTTGTAATGTACAGTGCTTAATTTAATGACAAGACACTTCAGTTGTTCAAAATGTCTGGAGCAAGATGTCTTTAAATAGTAGGAACTTTCTTGGTACATTAATTTTCTCACACTCAGAAGCAGAAAATGTAATAGTAGCTGTCACTTAGTGCAGAGCACTGTTTACTTTTAAAAGCTCTTTACAGCTTAAATGTCTTGTTCAAACTGATTACTTATAGTAGGATTTAAAACTTTTATAAGACCTATTTATTGCAGTTAATATGTTTTTCCTCAGATGGTAGTTCAGGAAATCTGTCCCATCAGCATTAGGACAAGAGTCAAGGTTTGGTTTTCTTTTTTTTTCTGGCTACACCTGATAAATATAAGTCAGGGGGATTTTTGGGAACAACTGAAATGAAAAACATAAGACCCTAACCTACAAATAATGCATTTGCATTTAATCCCTTCCCTTCATGTTTACAAACAGAGAGAGCCAGAACAGCTTCCCAACACAATACCTCAACAGTCACAAACCCATATCCTCATCTATAATTCATACTGGCTAATAATATGCTTACTGACTGACACAATATCCAACAAGCCCTTCACAATGTGGAAGATCTAATTACAGAGGCCATAACATTGTTATTCCACAACTAAAAGATTGTTTGAGAAATATTCCAAACATGCAGAGACATACATAAATAATAATAATAAAATCCCAGATTTAATGTAAACGCAGAACAAATCCCCCTTCCAAGAAAAGATGGAAAAGCATTAAAGAATGTAAAAATTCAGTGGAGAGAGGTTTTTTACTATTCCAGTCTCAGATTATACTGATCATTAAAATGGTGTTTCAAATTCCATAGTCTTCCTTGGCAATGATATAATCTCTCAAACAATTTTCTTCATAAAATCCAGGCAAGTTTGTCTGCATCCCCAAAAGTCTCAGATTTCCTTGAAGCTGAGACAACTAATTGGTGTGATTAGGAAAAAAGGGGAAGATTTGATTGAGTTTTTCCCATGTCTTTAAATGCATGTTGTCCTTCTGATAATCAGTTTCTTCATTACTGTGGAAATTGAGCTTATTGGCTCTCAAATTGAGTTAGAAAATAATGCATTTCAGGAATGGCTTTTTAGCACAAGATTGTAAAAGGCAGCAGACTATTATCTTTGCTCGCATTTTACCCCTGAGATTTCAGAAAAGAGTTATTTCCTCTTATATACAAAGAGGATTCTTCTCCTCTTCTAGTTGACACTACCTCCTGCATCTCTGTACTGGGAAGATCTGTTGATTTACCCAGTACTAGAAAGAAAGTACAGGCATCTTATCATCTACTTTATTGTTGTTTATTATTGTGTTATGGCTCTCAACAACATTAATGTACCATCCACACAATTTGGTGTGGATGAATCATTTGCACTCTCAGTCATGCCACTGAGTCAGAGGTTGTATGAGCCTCTGCCTTCCAGCAGGCAGCACTAAACAATAGTTAGCTCTTTACACACTGAACGTGGCTGGTGCAAGGGTAAACTTCTGTAACTTTTCTCACAATAGGGCACCCAGCATTCAACACCTTTGGCAACCAAAAAAGTTTGCCCATGTGCATATTTGTGTGTTTTCTCCATTGTTTGTAACTGAATTATCAAAAGCTATTTTGTGGCACACAGATTCCCAGACTTGCTTGAGCTAGTTTTCTGTATTACTTCTGAAATATTTTGGAAGTTATATTTTTCATTAAATAAGCAAAAAGCAAAACTGAAAGCACTTCTTTTTCTTTGCTTTATGTGGTGTATAATAAAGGAAAATTAAGCCATTTCTTTCAGGAACATGGGCCAAATTAAAAATGTTTTAGTCTTTTGTAGAATTAGTACTCTTCTTTAGTCCTAGAAAAATAACCAAACTTATTGGGGTACTGAGTGTCAACAGTTAAAAAATCAAAAGCTTTCCTTAAGCAAAACTAAAATGATGATCTGAGCCCAGTTTATTGTTTTGCTCAGGAAATGATGCTTAGCTATGGGTGCCAAAGGGTTTACCAAAACTATAAGCATATTTAAGCATAGTTTGTTAGTAATCTTTAAAAGGCCTTTAGTGGATGTGGACAGATTCACTATCTGTTCACAGGTAGGAAAACATGAAAACTGAGTTAAATTTTTGTGTTGAAATGAAGCAAACAAGATATTGATTAATGGCTTTTGTTGTTTGGGTCAGCAGAAGTGTAATGAAAACACAGTAAAACAACACAAGCAGAAACAGATAGAGATGACAGACAGTAAAGGAAGTGCACCTTACTCTTACCTTAAACTATATCCCATTTCCAACCTGAACAGTAATGTTGGAACAGAAAATGCTTGAGAGGTAAAAAAGAAAGATAAAGACTTAGACCTAAGTGACTTGCAGTCTAATGACCACTTGCTACTTTGTGCATCCTTATCTTGCATTGGTGCAGTTCTTTAGCTTAACTGATGCTGCAAATAGATTTTAAGGGACACACCAGCACAACTACATATTGGAACCAAAACTGACAATGCCATGTTCAGCCAGCCTTCCAGCATATAAGAGGCTGCAGATTTTTGACCAGCTAGTTCATTCCAGTTGGAGTATTATTTTATCAGTTATTACTGGCCAGTCCTCAGAAACTTGTCAAAATGACACTGGACATACTCACATAGGAACATTACTTGCTTTAATTTTCAAATGTGAAGCAGGAGCCCTGGGTACAGAATGCTTGAACTTGGTTTAAGCATTTTCCTAATTTGAACAAAGATTAATATGCTGTAACAGTTCAGAAAAGTACAGTGTCAATTCTGATCCACCTGTCCTCACTCAGTCTGATTACACTTATTTTTCTCATATCATGAATGTTGCCTTTGATCTAGGGTTATTTTGCATTGGCCTGTGACATAAACTTAATTAAAAGTAATGGTTTGTATCTGACTGAAATTTAGCAAGTGTCAGGCAAGTTCTGTGTTTTGTCACTAGACATGAGTGGAAATAACATGAGGAAAACTTTACAATGCCATTGCCTTTCATCTGGAAAAAATAAGGTTTTGGTAAATTACATTTTCTTATCTAAAGATAAATGTTTTAGTTTAACTTGGTTTTATTTAAATCAGTGAATCTACATTTAATTTTTGAATACTCAAAGTGGTGGTCTTTGATCTAAGACATCAGTTAGATTATATATGTGGAACTTCTTAACTTGAGGGAAGGGATGTTCGAATCCTCCCACTAGTCTGGCATTCATTCAGGCACCTGAAAAGAAATTATTCAGATACAAAGGAATTACCATGTGAATAGTGTTTCCACACAGTTTCTGCACATGCTGTCCTGCATTTTTATCAAGACTGCAAACATAAACCAGCGTGAGAAAGCAGGTGCTATTTTCCTCTGTCTTTTGAGCATCAGTGTTTCCCAGCAGTGAGCTCTATGTGTTAACGGCTGCAGCAAGGCACTCTAAAACTCAGAATTTTTAAATTTTTTTTTAAGGTCTGGGGCTTTTGATCCAGTTTTAATTAAGGGGCAGAACTTTTAAGAAGAGACAGAAAGCAAAAGCCATATGATTCTTAATATTTTTAAGAGCAATTGAGATGACTGCAATGTAGAAGGAATAATCTAAGTGTTTCTGAACTATTAAGATGTTTCAGTTTCTCTTCATAGATTTTTAGTTTGCATAGAGTGTAGAAATGAAATGTCTTTTGAATTATTTCTGACTTTCAGTAACTCATCCATATTGACTCTGTTGATCTCTATTTCAAGATCATCTGTATTATGAAAAACAAAGAAAAGATCTTCTTCCTCATATAAGTCAAAAAGAGTAATAGAAACTTGTGGTTAATAAAAATTACCATTATTATTAAAACAGCCATTGACTTGCAAATAATCCACTTTCTTCTGTGGAATTACTCATTGATCACTAAGTTATATAATCAAACAAAACAGGGCATAGTATGTCTGTTGCACAAGGCATACAACTAAATATTTATAGGTGATTCAGCTAAAGTTAAGTAACAAAGAGGAAACCAAACAAATAAAAAGAACAGAAGAAAACTGGAGAAGAAAAAAAAAAAAGAGAGAGTGAACTCCATGGAAATATTTTTTTTTACAAAAACAAAGAGCAAGTGTGAACTTTTGGGGTAAAAATGTGACGAAAGAGTGGAGAAATAAAAAAAAAAATTAAGACTAATACCAAAAATAAGGGAAAATGAGAAACTACTGGTAAAGTTTAAAAAGGTACAAGTTTAAAAAGGGAAGCAAAAAGCATTTATTTACACACTGTGAATTGAAGATAAATGTAGACAGGAGAGAAACAAAAGGCAAAACAAGGATGTCCAGTGGTACACATAGAATCACAAGAAAGAACAAAAAGTGTTCCTAATGCCTAAACATAGTAAAATACTTCATTATGCTACAATCATTTAGATTTCGTGGATCAGGAAAAAAGATATGAACTTCAGCCTGTCACAAATAAAGCTTAATCTCTTATTGCCTTACCTAGATTGTCTTTGCTTTCATCCATCACCAGCCATAATCAGTGTCACATCATTTATACAAGCTGCAGTTTTCAGAAGTATTGCTCCACCACAAACATAAAATATGATTGGAAATAATGACATTCATCCTGTTAAAGTAACTTGGATATTTCTTACATTCAGATACTGAAAACTAAAATTTTAACCCAATTATATTTGCAAGTGTTTATAATCAATTGCTGTGCTGGCATCACAGTGCTGAAATGAGCAAAGTCCTAATGAAGCTCGATATCCTTCAGGTACTTTTCCAGTCATCATGTTTGGCAATGAAAAGGAAAGGTAAAGGTAAATGCAGAAATTAAAAACTAGTGAAAAGATGTAGAAGTAATAAAACAAACAAAAAAAGAAGAAAATTATGTCTCAAATATAAGCAAGGTTTTGTTGTATAGCATGTCATCAAGGAACTTATAATAGCTGACAGGTGTGTACAATAAGGAAAAAGAATTCCAGCAGAAAGAATACATTTTTTTTGTTTCAAATTTTAATTTGTTAAACCATTGGAGGAAAGAATAGTTATGATGAATGTAGAGTAAGGATCTGTATGCAGAAATAGAATACCTAAAGAGAATTTGTAAACACTGTAGTTTCAAGCTCTTGAAACTGAATCCTCCACGTTTGAATTGACCATTTGAGTAATTCACTTATTGACAACTGCAAATGTACATTTCCACTGCATATTACTTGTCAGCAATCTAATTTCAGAATAGTTTCCAAATAGCTTCCTCAGAATAGCTACAAAAAACCAAAAATGAACTGAGCTTAAGAAAATTAATCAGCCAAAGGACATTAATTGTTGTATTTCTTTGGTGCATACAACCAATCTTATCCTATGTTTAAGGTGGTAACATACAAAGGAGAGAAGTTTATCACCACTAACTTTAGAATGGCATGGCACAAAGAAAAAATAAAAGTTGTCTCTGTTATGCTAACCCCTGTTAAAAAAAAATAGATAGATAGACATAACATGAAAAACATACATTTATTAATTTCTTCCAAAATTAAGGGAAACCCCCATATTTTCCTGGTTTTAAACCAGTAGTGAAATGTAAAGAGTATGCATTACCTCATCAGATAAACCAAAAAGGACTTTGAAAACCATGAGAAACTATTAAAGTCTTTAGTATGTTCACTGAAAAAGTGGGAAGCTCATGGTCATGTACCTGCCCTATCTTGCACTAAATTCTTGTCACAATGAGGTAGCTAATCTTTACTTTATTCATCCTCATATAATGAAGATGACTTGGCTTGAGTGAAAAAGTATTTGAAATATTCCTGCAAAATTTAGATTTTCTCAGATAGAAATCTGTTCATTTGTTATCCTCATGTTGAAGATTCTAATCAGCTCTTCTTGTGTATGTTGATTGCCAGCTAGTTTCAATAGCCATTGAATTGTACTTGATACATTGTTCCTCAGTAGGAGTATAATTGGTGAAATAAGAAGAATTAAAAGCTGGTCAATAAAATCAGTTGTAAAACCTTGAACAATAGGACCTGGGAAAGCTCCACTGAAGCCAGAGATCATATGGAATGTTTTATCACTTAAATATGAAATGACCATTAAACAATTAAGGTCCATTGAGCCTGCCATGTTCAATAAAACATTCATTCATGTGCCTAAATTTTGTCTCAGAGGAACTGACATATATGATAAATATTTCTGTAATTTTAACATAAACAAGAACTAAGCACTCTGTTGATGTGGGCCTTTTAACATTACGTAATGCCATTATGGCTTTGATTTTGAAAATGTGATATTTGGGGTCTCAGGTTTAAAAAAAAAATAATAAACCCCCCAAAATATAAAAAGACAGTATTCAGAACTTCATAGAATTTTCTATGGTGTTTTAATCCAGGCATATAAATTAGTTCATAGACTTCATGAATATCATTTATATCCAAGAAATCCTATTTTCAGATTTTCCAAAATCTGTTAGCTTGGGACACAGGTGATCAAATTTATTTATATGCATTGGCATTTTCTGCTCAAAATTATTGTACATCCTTGATATTTAAACAATTTACATCAGCCAAAGATACGATACAAAATAACCATTCATTATTTCTCTTGCCTGGGGGGAGACAAACACACAATAATTTCTACAAGGCAGCTGAGTTTCTGAAGAATTTCCAAAACCCATAGATAGTAGCCCCTTCAGTCACTTTTTCTGAATGAGAAGGCATGGCTCCTTTCAGATGCATGCAAGCTTTGTTGACCCACAAAAGTATATTACCAGAAATTATAGTGTCTCATATTAAACAAAACAAAACAAAACAACCCCAAACCAAACCAAACCAAACCAAACCAAACCAAACCAAACCAAACCAAACAAGCCCACACCACAAGTAGTACATTACTGGTTCAGAATCAGAACTTTTCATAAAATGAATGTTAGAACCTCAGAATTTTAGCCATGCACTGCTATACACAGTTCTGTAGCTCATTATTTTCTACACAAAGCCACTTTAAAACCGCTCATATGCTTCTAATATATTGGTTAGCATTACACAATTGCTACTTCCTCTTCAGTTTTTAGACAGTTAAGTCTTTGAACTCTTAAAACTAGTGTTCTGACAATTTTTATAAAACCACAGGGAATGCAAACAATTTTTTGCTTACCAAGTCACATGCATGAAAAGAAAAAGGGCTTGCTACAATTTCTTCAACTTAAAAATATCTTAAATTGCTGATGGGTCAGGCTTAATCTTTGTCTTGCAAATGTTCTTATCAAATAAGGTAAAACTTAGGAACTTGCATGGCATGCATACTTGCTACAAACTCAATACAAAGTTCACTGTGTGCTTTAGGGAGGAAAGAATGATATACACAGAAGAACAGTAGGCAAGAATTGTGAGGTTATTTTGCTTCTGCTTCACTCTGTAAAGAGCATTCAAAGCATTGACAAATGGAAACAATATAAGTAATAATAAACACTGCAGATATTTAACTATATAAAGCATATGTGATGCACAATTTGCACTTTTGTGTTTCATGTCAATAAATGTCAACATTTTGAAGTTCCTTTTCTTTCTGTTTCTTGCCAGAGAAGTAATAAAATTCACACGGAAAAAAAAAAAAAAAAGAAAAAAAAAAGAAAAAAGAAAAAAAAAGTCTCCATTAAAAAATTCTTCTGATTACTGTTTACACGAAAAAGGCAAAGACTACTGATGCTGTTATATAACTTGTATATACTGATGCTGGTTCCATATAACTTGAAAATGGAATATTAAAGGTTTTGTGATGGGAAAGGCACATCAGTAAAGCACTGGCAAGGCACTGTGAAGAACAGCTGAGGAAAAACTGCTGAAGCTTTCTGATACTAAAGATTTACTTCATAGACCTTCAGATTAAAGTTTAGTCCTTGCTGTTCATTAATGATGAGTGAAAGAGAATTCAATATTAGGCCTATCCTTTCTTGGAATTTCATCATCCAAAAATGATCACTCACTTTACCTGAACTTTATCTCATATCCTATTACGTATGGCCGAACTTAAATTTTTAACTGCTTTTTGACTAAACATTGCAAAGTAACAAATTCTTCATTCAGATTTGTTTGACATAATATTATTTAAAGTCAAATGAAGTCAAGAAGATGACCTTGGCACAGTCTCTTGAGAGATCATCCAAGGCATGGAAATAGTTTAGGGAACTGTGATAGTACAGAATGCAAAAGGCTGCAGACATTGCAAGGGATAATGACAAGAAAATCAATACCAAAAGCAGATGATGCATTTCAGATGAAATTTTTCTAAGTAATAGCTAAATACTGGCAAAAGTTTGAAGGATTCCTAAACATAACCATATTACACACTTTCAGATCAAAGAATATTGTTTCAGTGGTTGCAAAGAATTCAATATTTGCGTTAGGGAACATTTGCAGCTTAAGGGAAACCTTGCTGTTTTAATACTTCAGTAATGCCAAAGATTTGCAAACAATTAAACATGAAGGAAATACAGTGCATTGATTATTTATATAACATTTTCATATTAGAAATATGTTTCTCAACATAGACATAAAAAGAAAACCTCAATAGCTGCATTTAATCATTCTTTCAGGATCTTATTAGTGAAAAGTGTTATAGTTACAGTTAATTTCATGTTTTCTTAGTACCATTTGTAAAATCTGTCAATTTGAAACAGCATTTAAGCAAGTTATGCTCTATCTACTTTGTATAGATATAAAGAAAAAACCAAATTACATCAGAAGTAAAAATAGCAAAAAAAAAAATACTATTAATAATTTTATTGGATCACAAAATAGTTTTATTTGTATATTTCATTCCTTAGGATGTATGATAGTGTCTGTAAGTTGAGATCCTAGTAGTCTGTAAGAGAGATCCTAGTAGTGCCCCTTTAGGAATTTGATAAACTGATGTTTCTTTACAAGACATATTGGAATACCAAGTAATTCTTCGATATCACTGGTAAGCATTATCTAAATCCTTTTTTAAAATATACCAACCATCTTGTTAAAATTAGCCATGATTTCTCTTATAGTAAATCTTTGAGCAAAGTTTAAGACTTGTCTAGAATGTTTTGATAGCTTCTTCTAATAGTCTCTTTTCTGTGCAGTGATGGATTTCCTGATAAGAAATATGATGTTCATGATGAAAACAGCTAAATGGAGAATTAAAGTATTGGCTTTTGTCTTTTGTCTACTGGTGCTTGCATTTTATTGAATATTAATAGTTCAGAACATCAGTTACCACTTGTCAGTTCTTCATTTATCAGTGTCTGATTCAAGATTTTATCTCCTTTTAGAAGTTTGGTCTACGGAGCAGGTGAAGTCAACATGAACTGTGCTTGAATTTAAAAAAGCACTTGAATAATAATCACTTTAAAAAAGACCAGCCCAAAACTAACAAAGCAGAAAAGCTCTTTATGCCAAAAGTGGAGATACTTTTGGCTTTAAGCTCTCTTATTATTTTCTTCCATATTTAAAACATGATAGCAAACTCCTATAAGTTGGATAGAGTTTTCAAAGAAAAGTTAATTTGAGAGAAATACTCTAAGGCAAATGTCAATAGAAATCCTACATATAAATAAGTAAATATTTATTTGAAAAATAGTCAGCATGGAATTAAGTATGATGGCCAAGGGCTACCCATTGAATCAAGGAGAAAGGAAAATGGAAAATATGGATTGATTTCTGATTTAATATCATTTATCCTATCCATGGTGTGAGTTACAGAAATAAACACAACTCTGTAAATCATAGAATCATAAAATATTCTGAGTTGAAGGAGCCCACAGGTTTCATCAGGACCAAATCCTGGAACTGCCAGGACAACCCCAATGAAAGTCTATGCTATACAGCATTCAACTCCAAAGGTAATTGATGTTTTAGCTTTTCACCAGCTAAGCTTTAAAAACATGTCTTTTCAGTGATAGGAGAGATCCTAGTAGTGCCCCTTTAGGAATTTGATAAACTGATGTTTCTTTACAAGTTCAGCAGGTGACCTATGAGTATTCTTTCTTCTCTGCAGAGCGAGTTTCAGTCCCAGGCCTGCTGCTCTTCTCTCTGTATCCTCACCAGCCAGCACAGAGTGATAAGTGATCTACTGAAGGATGCCCTGGTAGCAGATATCTCCCCTTTGAAAGAAGAGAGTTTGACATTTAGTACTGCTATTGGTGGCCAGTGCTTCTCTATCTCAGTCTAGTTAAGGACTCTTGCTTGGGTTAGTTTATTTAATCACAACTGAAGCCTTAAAACAAGAATCTGTAATTCAACACCTTGCAGAGGAAGCCAACTGAAACAGTATAGTTAGCCCATGTGCACAAGATAATGCTCTAATTGAAACTGTATTATAGTTATATTGTGTGGTTAATTAACCATGACCCATCTTAATTTTTTCTAATCCACCTGACAGTGACTGAATGCTGGCTTCTGGAATTCTTTGGCATTTTCATTAAAAAATATGTGGAAGTGGAAGTACAGACTTCTCTGTGATAGATTTTGTTTATGTTTTATTTTTATGTTGTATATTTGTATATGTTATATATAAAAATACATGGTTTCAGTATTCCAAGGTAGTTCCATTTCTGTAATGTAAAAAATCTATGATCTATTCTAGGGAAAATAATTCCCTATTATTAACTATGCCTATGACTGTACATTAACTTCACTTAATGGATGCTGTCTAGAAATATATGACAGCCTTGCTTTGCCTATTGAAAAGTTCTGCTAAAAGGGTACAGATTCCAAGTGCTCTCAACTGAACAGGAAAATAGCCAGAGTTCTGCATCTGTCTCATTGTATGACTCTTTAACAAAATATTTTCTCAAACTATACCACAAAACAATCACTTAGTTATTCAAAACAATGAAACTCTCTATAAAAATAACATTTTCTAAAACTTCAAGAAACCACAGTTTATTTATAGTTCTTCCTGGTGAATTATATTTTAGCTTTCAATAATTTTTTTCATTTAACAGGAACTCAAACTACACAGTAGCCCTAGGCAGTGCTGTGTGACCAGTGAGTTGGACCAGACGACCTTCAGGGGTGACTTCTGACCTGAGCCATTCTGTAATTCTGCAGTGCATATGACTGCATTTAAAAGTCATCAAGCCAATATAGAAGCAGTATCATATTCTCCTCTCTTAGCTTGATTTCCTTGATTTTAACTCTCTACTTCCATTATTAAAATGGTTGTTAGATGAGTCTGTCACTTATTCTCTATTCTGTTCTCTATTCTGCTGTCTGTTTTATTTGCCTCTGTCTGGATTCTGCACTTGAAGTGAGAGTGTTGCTTTGGTTCTAGATGTTATTTTCTGTCGACAAAATATTCTGTGAAGAAATGGTTTAGGAATTGTCTTTTAAAAGTGGAAGTGTTCACCTACCTCCCTATTTTAATGAACAGCTGCATCTCTGAATACTTTGCATATCAGTCTTGTTAGAAAGCTTAAAAGAACATACAAAAATGCATAGCATTCATTATTTTAATACAATAATATGACTGTAATGAGAATAAAAAGCATAGCATGTTCATTTTCATCAGAGGTGTGTATGAAAATTACTGGGAGTAAAATCAGATAAAACTAAGAAGTAATAATCACACTCTAACAGAAATTATAACACTATGGAAATTATAGGGTGAAATGCAATTGCTACCTTCCAGATGGGATATGGTCAGCATGTCCAACCACTGCAACCCTGTGGTAGATGCAGGCAATATGTCACACACAGTACATCCCAAGGGGGACAAAACAGAGGGTAGAACGGAATGGAGACACCATGACCAGTCTCTGTCAAAACCCGTGCAGAGGAGGGAACTCAGTAGTACCTCATAGCTGATAAGGCACATAGCAGCTGTTGAACCAAAGAACAAAGATTTCTTGCTGTGTAACCAACAACTGTGGCAAGATCACAGATGCCCACCTTCATCCTAAAGGTTATCTCAGATGTAATACTGATGAAACTCATCTCCAAGGTATGACCAACCACCACTGAACATGATGAATGTACATTCACTCAAGCTCCATCTAAACATAAAAATAGTGCAAATATAAGTTTAAAATTGGGAGTAGTTAGAGAATAATCCATAGTAACTCCTGTGGTCAGATGATGGTCTGAACCTGTCTTCTCTCCCATAGGGATGGCTGCAGGCTAAGAGCTGTACTCTCTATGTACTCTATACATGCTGATTGATTATCCCAAACTAGTTTTTGTTAGGGATTAGAACTTATCCATATATTACTTTAAATATGTTTTTCCAGCCAGATACTATCACTGACAATCTTAAAACTTAAATCTTGACCTGTCAGAATTTTCTATTATATTAGTAAAAAGTGTTACTCCATAGTGTTAATTGTGAGCCCTTCAAGGGTTTTAACAGTTGCTGGCAGCAGTAACTCTCCACTTGCCTATAGAGACCCAGTACAGAATCTCTCTCATGCTGTTGGTGTGGTTCCCTGAAACGTCCCTTTTGCTGACAGATCAATTTAAGGTGTGGAAACCTGAGAGAGGGGCAACCTGGACAAGTCAGTTGAACCCCCCTCCAATCCAACATGACTGGTCAGAGAAGGGTCCCCATAAAAGGACACTGGCTGGGCGCAAGGGTCTCAGCTTTTCTGTGGCACTGGCAGACTAATCAAATACAAACGATTTGAGAAAATCTTTACTTTCACATGGCAGAGGTGTTATAAATAAGGACAGAAAAGGAAATCATATTTCAATTGTCCTCAAGCATAACAACTGTGAATAGAAAAATTCTGGATTAAGGCAGAAACAAACAAAACCAGAAACATAATGAAAAAAAGAAGAATCACAGCAGCAAGCAAGTTTCAAGAATGGAACCACCTTCTGAATCATTAATACGGGAAATTATGGAAACAATAATTTATAAGAACTAGTTATTGCTTATAAGAAGGAAAGGAAACGTTTCAGGTTTTTAAAGGAATCCCACGAAGAACATATTCCTCTTTCTAGAATGTTACAGTTATAATGGTTAGAAACTAGTTCTTTATGAAAAAATATCAGACAAAAATCTAGGCAATACCTCCAAACACAAAGGAGCTCAAGACTGATAACAGAACGATGCACATATAGAACAAATCAGCACAGCGCAGGAGGTCCCTAACAATGAATGAGCTGGCTTGTCTAGAGTCATGTCCCTCTCAGTATGTTACACTGAATATCTGAGGATTTTATCCTCAAAGTGGCATAACTTAGCAATTGATCATCTGGAAAAGGTTTTCGCCAGCTTATAATGAATTCCCTTTTTCTTTACTGTAATTGTAGCCATTAGCTTCAGAGACGGAGCACTTAAACTTCAAAGCAAGAAAATCTTGCTAGCTGTATTACCTTTAACATTATGAGGTAAATTGTTTACCATGGGTAAGTTAGAAAATACCAATATACATGACACTTAGATGTATTTCCTACTGTTTACTCTTCTATATTGTAGGCAAGAAAGTAACTTTAAAATTTTATTTCAAGTAAATGAATGCCAAACTAAAGAATTTGTGAAAGACTTTTTATATAATAAAATAATACAAATAAAGAAAAATTAACAAAATATATTTTTTGTCAGTTGTGAAGGTACTGAAACAAAATACGCCATTTCTGTAAGCATCTTAGTAACAAGTTTTGTAAACCTTAACAGTTGCTAATAGAATAATCTCATTTCTTAGTTGCCTGACCACATCGAGTTATCTGATGTATTTGCTATTTATACTTAAAGTAATCTTTTAGACAGCTAATATTAAAATGCCCAAGATGAACAACAAATTCAGAAATACAGAACTTTGCACAATTTGAAATACTAAGCATAAAAATAGAAGTTTCCTTCTGTTAAATGCTTGGTTTTCTATGAGATAGCTCCAATTCCAGGTATAAAAAACCATCAAGAGGCAGAAATTTCTTGTTTGGGAATGGGGGACAGTCTTGTACACTGCAGAAGTACTTTCCAAAGTACTAATGGGGCAAAGCACACAGGTAAATGTCTCCAAGATTTAAAAAGTCTTACACGAATGAGTGCAGGCAATGACAAGTCAGCTCATTCATAAAGCTAATGTACATCCTGCATCTGGAAGAAACAGCTTGGTGGTTTCAACATTTGCATTTAAACAAGTTAGATTATGCTATTCCCACTATAGAACAGGGGCTGTAGTGTCCAGTTTGGACCAGATCAGGTCACTGTAGGCAAGACTATCAAGTCATAAATGGAAAAGTCTGAAATATTCTATTAAAAATTCAAGACTTAATCACAAGTATCTGTGAGCGCATACATTTTTTTTCATCCAGGTTTTAAACAAACCAAATGGATATCAAGAAAAAAAAAAAAAAAGAAAAATTACACACATAAGACTTAATTAAATTCCTTGTCAATATTTTTAATACTGTTTTAAGGATTTTTTTTATGTTTGTACAATACAAACATAAACCAAGCCTGAACTATTTGGAATTACTATAACAAAAAAAGCCTAAAAAACAAAACTCAGTTTTAAAAGAAACAGTCAAAAGAACAAAGAAATAAGAAGTCACATTCACCACTAAAAGAACTTCAAGTTTGAGAAAATACCTAAAATTCCCTTTATTTCATGCAAAATCTGCAAGACAATGCCCCTTCACTGATTTAATGCCACATGCATCTGAGAGGAAATACTGGCATTAATATTGACACTATCTAGATGATTTTAGTGCAATGCTGTTAGAAAAATTAAAAAATTGAAATACTAGTATTTTCTTCCCTTTCCCAATTTTTTAAACTGATTTTTCCCAATATTNTCTTGTAAGCACCTCACACCTCCCTGCTCTGTCTCCCTCTTAACTTTCAGCCATAAAGTTTTCTAGACACCTATGTATATCCTAAGTGACTCTAGCTGAAATGCGGCCTTATAATTTGCAGAATTTTTTACATATTTCAAAAATTTTATTTGGTGGAACTTTACCAGGGTCATATACGCCATTAGGCATATCAGTACAAAGCTCAGATAAGTTCATTAAAGTAAAATGTTTTGCATGGCAATTTAATCCCTGTGACTTCATAGAAAATATTCAGTAATGTCTTTAATTTCTTCTATCCTTTTGTTCCTCACACTTGGAATGCTCTCCCTCAGATTCCGTAAATCCCCAAATGCTTTTAAAAAATCCATTGCCTATCAAAAGAACTGATCAACTGTATTCTCAAAATTCAATCTAGCATACTACAGTCCTGCAAAGCTATAATGAATATCTAATTTTTCTGATTAATATATTCTTAAGTGAAGAGTCATGAAATTTATTTTTAGGAAAAGGAATGGCGTACTTCAGAAATTCACTCAGTGTTCAAAAAAAGGAGCAAGATACTGCTGAATACCTACCTCCTTCCACTCACTCTCCTAACTTTCTTTCTGTTTGCCTTAACTACATGCTGAATTATGAATTCAAAACATATAAGAATATGGGAGTCTGATTTGAGCTACCTGGTATGGATTTTCCAGTTCTTTTACGTTGCACCTACTCCAGAAATTACAAATACATTTCATGAAAGTTTGCCACATCATCATATATTTCACTTTTCCCTGAAAAACTTAAAGCTACCACAAGTTAGCAATGTTGTTTTTTTTTTTAGTTTCTGATCACCTTTCTCTGAGATAACAGTGGCAGCCCATTGTCCTTGAGAAGAGTCCAGGCCTGATTCCTGGCTAAGATTTGAAGCAAAGATATTGCTGTGCAAGAACATAACTCAAGTATTACCCATACCATGCTCCAATATTTTGATTGTGTCTTCCTGGACAATAAAATCTATATTACTTAAAGTTTACTGGATGTCACAGATATATGAAGTATCACGCATCATAAATGCTAATTCTAAAGAAGTGTAAAGCCATAAGAAACAGACATTAGAAGAAAGGCTTTAAATGTCTTACCTGAAAAAATAATGTTTCAGAGAAATGTGAAATAGTGAAAGTTTAATTCTTTTTAGTTCTCCAGAAAAACGAAAATAATGAATTTACTCTGATTAAAAAAAGCATTACCCAACAATTTTTTTTTTTCTTTCAAGTTATCATTATAAAGGAGCTAGATAGGTTTTCAGGCCTCTTCTCTTTTTCTTAAAANATATTTCTTTGCTTTTTCAACTAACTAAAGCTACAATCACAGGGATGGAAAAAAAAAAAAAAAAAAAAAATACAGCTACTCTTTTCTTTCTGCTGTTGCTAGCAGTAGCAAATAAAGAAATGGTACGTGTAATAATCATCATTAATTAAAACAAAACAAAACAAAACAAAAACAAAAAACAAACAAACAAACAAACAAACAAAAACCTACCCAAACAACAACAACAAAAAATGAGGCCTCTAATGAAAAAATTAAGAAAGAGTTTGAATCAAGGACTGAATGAGCGGAAAGAAAAGGCAAAACCCCCAAAAATACTAAAACAAGTTTACATTTTTTGTATAAATACCTATGATGATTTTTAGGAAAAAACTGGTAGCCAATAAAACTGGATATGCAGTGCTAGTCAATTATACTTTGAGCTCCTTAACATAAAAGTTACTATTGTGGTATACCATTAAAAAATTATAGGGACAGCTAGAAAAAGGGAATGGTGCAAACATACACTAGATGAAATATTAGGCACACAGGAAACTAAGAATAATGGTTAGAAAGTATACAATTATACTTTGTTTTGCAAGTGTCTATTTCTGTTTTCTGAGGCTATTTGTGGGCAAGAACTCAAAGAACCCCTAAGCCTTTCCTTCTTCCTCTTATTCAGTCAACCATGTTGCATGTGCTGTTCTGATGAAATATTTGCACTAAACACAATGTAAGTACAAATCATGCAGTGATGGATGGCACTGTCTTTATTACAATTTCTTTTTTATTTTTTTTTTAATCAGGAAATTCTAAACACACTTCCCCCTATACTATCAAATCACAGAATAACTGGATTAATTTGGAGTTACAGCAATATCTAAGCAGTCACTAATTTTGCACACAAAATAAATAAATAAGTCTCACAAAAGCTTGACACTTTTCCAGCTCCTGAAATAATGTATTATTAAAAACAAATTATGGTGTGTCAAACTGCATAGTATTATGATGTGATGTGGATGTAAAGCAGACATAAATCCTAGACTTTGGGAAATAAATTTATGATGTGCTCTGTAGCTTCATGTCATGAAATGAAGTCACAAAATTATTTTAGAGTGTATTACTGGAAGCAGCTTTATTTCCCCCCAGTATCATTTAAATTCTCAGCTGAACAAAACTTATTCAGGAAAAGATTCTGATTCAGAATGAAGAAAATCAGAATTTTTTTTTCCTGTCCTTATCTTCCAAAGTAGGTTGTTTTGTTTCCTGTTTGTTGTTGTTGTTGTTGTTGTTGTTTTTCTTTATCTAGGCTTACCAGAATTTTGAACTTCACAGGTTTGGCTGAACTTGGCAACAAATCTGACACCAGCTGACTACCTTTCATCATCTTCAACTGTACTGAATTTGAATGTATTGAATGACAGAAAAAGATATTTAAACTGTAAAGGGAAATCTTCTGGCACATTCTGCATTGCAGTTGCTTCCTGGTCTAGTATTTGCCTACACTACAATAATGTCAGCAAGCCTTCGCAGCCCTGAACAAAGGTTCCCCACTTGAAGACCATTCTGAGGGATAACTCCAGACAGACAAGTTAGCTAGCACCAACACTGCAGTTGTGAGCATCACTCATATCCCTCCATTTTCTCTGACAATTATTTGAGTATTGGATCATTTTCAAGGGAGATAATTCAACAGAGCTTTGGCCAAGTGTGTCCCAACTTATGATACATATAGTAGATATGTGGGATATGGGGTTATAATTGTTAAAGTTGTCAAGCCTTATGCTCACCAGAAGACCCTGTGGGAAGGCACAGCTGCAGGCTGGAAGGTTGGAAGTCAGTTTTGAGGTGAGAGGCAATTTTGACCCATGGACAGCAGACTGCAGCTGAGCCAGCCAATGGCTCTTCTGTTAAGTTTTGGTTTTGTCTGGTCGAGACGGGGGTGTGATTTCTACAATAAAATTATCTCCTTTGGATGTATAAGGGGATTCGTGTCTCTGTCCCCATTGCTACATAGGCATAAATGTTTAAAAGTCTCCCCTAATGACACAGATTTCAGCTTAATGACTTTGTGCAATCTGCCATTATACTAAAACTGTGTGCACTTTAGAGAAGGAATTGTCTTTTCCATCATAAGTGAATGTTTTGGCTAGCATATCTGTCCCCTGCTCAGATAAAAGTGCCATGCAAAATGGTTTGTGATTCTGGAAGTGACCAGTATAGAATCCTTAGGTGACAGCTGAGGCCAAGTCACATGAAGCACACAGTCATACTTCTCCAAAATACTGTCCTGTATTTAGCCTTTTTATAACAGAGCCATTTTCCATTTTTCTACATGAAGGAAGTGTCAACAAAAGAGAGTGTCAACACTCTCTTTTGAGAGAGTGTCAATAAAAAATAGTTCTTTAAAATTCTCAGCATAGATATGATTACTACACAGAAAATATGGTTCCAAACAGTAGACATCAACAAATTACTGTAAGCTAACAAAGCTGTATCTCCAACTTAAGTGCGTCTTAAGTTCCACTATCCTTCTAGTGATGTGGAATCATGGGCTTATCCTACTGCACTTAAGGCATAGTATACATAGCATACATGGCATTATTATTATCCAGCTGACAAATTTACAAGAACTGTTTTATAGACCTCTTGAATCACAATGTACACGTGTCCTGGTTTCAGCCAAGGACAGCACTAATTTTCTGCAGTAGCCATGGGGAGCACAGCCTGGAGTTTCATGGTCATAGCCAAGACCCTAATGTTATTCTGCACCATCTTACATCAGTGCCAGGGGAGTCACAGGCAAGTCACAGGGGAGACAGATTATCTCATTTACAAGAAGGCCATTGATTTTTCTGGGCAAGAGAAAATGTGGTGTGGTAGGACAGCTGGCCAACCAGTATTTTGTTGTGGTTCTTATGTGTAAATAGTTTCTTTGTTTTATACCTTTTTATATATTTTTTTTAATATATATATAATACTGTTGCTGTTACTGTTTGTTTTTCTTATCTCATTGCTCTTTCCCATAAATCATTCTTATCACAGCCCATGATCTTTGTGTGCCTCTAATTCTCCTCCCCAGACACCTGTGAGCAGAAGATGGGAGAGGGGAAGCAAGTGAGGAGGGTGAGTCTCAGCAGGGGGAAACTAAATTGAAGAGTACCATTCCTAAATTAAAATAGTCTTAACCAGCGTCAAACGTTGAGCGTGAGGGTTTGAAGTAGCAACAGAGCTGCCCTTATGGGAATGGAAACAAACTCGCTCTAAGCACTTGTGTCTTAGGTGTGGAGCCCCTGGTCACAATGTTGCTTGACTCTTCAGGTCGGTGTGATATCTAACATGTGTTCTCCTGTACGTTCCTCTCAGCACTCTTTTTCAGTGAAAGAGAGATCAGGATTACTTTGTTGCTGTACTATGTGATACAGTTTATGACATTATAACATCAAGGGCAGTAAGGGTTACTTGGGGTGTGTATCCAGAATCATTCTCCTGCCCTGGGCTTGGGTGATACGTCTGGGAATTCATTAATAATCATACTGTCAGATTTCAGCTGCCAATTGGGTGAGCTTCTGTGACCTATCTGCTCTGATGTGGGGATATCATGTCCCACGATATGAAACTAGATGATAGTAAAGTCAAGCAACTGTGATCCCTGTCCCAGGATGTAGGCATTAACAAGAGGATTGCAAAGACTGCAGAAACTCTCAACCTCTGCTGGCAACTCCTGTCAAGTGTGAGGGAAAGGTGTTCTCTCAAGGATGAACTAGAAGTACACCCAAGCAGATGGAACATTGTGAAGAAAGGCGTCAGATACTTGAGAGAGTTATCTATGATGGAGGAAATCCTTAGGGATTCAAATAACAAGCAGTCCCCGGTAGATCCAGTTAATGTCCTTTGTGTACAATTCATACAGTGGAGTTTGTATGGAGCATGTTGTTGTCATGTACCTACTCATTGGCATTGATGTCAGTGAAAGAAGGAGTAGAAACAGTACTTCAAGTGACTGTCTGCCTCCAGCTGCTGGAGTCGCTAACTCCTGGGGCTGTCCTAATTGAGATGGCCTTGCCTGATCATAACCTCCTTGTCCTCTGTAAGGGGATAGAGTCCCACAGTGCACATGAGAAATAGTCCTGCATCAAGCAAAGCCAGCCCATCTGTGGAATTGTTTTGCTCAAGCTGCTGGGTTTACTTGGTGGGTAATGCAGAGGGACAAGGAAACTCAATGTGCCTCTCCAGGGGATTTGATTTTGGGGTGAGAACAGTCTGTAACGTTGAAATGTATAATATTGGTTGCTGAATGGCACTACCAGTGTATGCCAGAGCTACCATGGGCAATCAGTATGGACTGTTCTAGACACACCAGTTGTGAGCTGGTAATGTTGGCTGCAGCCACCAACAGCTCACCAGCTCTCCTGCCCTGGAAGATATCTAAGGCAGATATAACCCACAGTGATGGACTAAATGAACTCAACAGACAAATTGGAGGAACAGCCACTGGCTATGAAAATTATACCTGTGCTGTTATATACATGTATATGATTGGAAGGTGTAGGATCTGGGAGTGATGTAGGTAGCATAGAATAAAGAGTGGATAATGTCCTGGTTTCTGACAACAGGGTTAATTTTTAACAGTAGCTGGGAGGCATTGGAGTCTGGAGATGCATGGGCATGGCCAAGCGCCTGATTCTTATTTGATACCGTCTTACATTATTACCAGGGAGGGAGAAAATGACTCTCACTTCTGAGAAGGGAATGCTTTTTTCAGGTGGGAGAAAGTGTAGTGTGATGGGACAGTCATATTTTATCATGGTTTTTCTTTGTAAACTGTTTCTTTGTATTACACTTTTCATTAGTAATATTGTTGCTGTTACTGTTGGTTTTCTTGTCTCATTACTGTTTCCAGTAATTTGTTCTTATCTCAGCCTGTGGCCTTCACTTTTGGTGTCTCCAATTCTCCTCTCCAGCCACCTGTAGGGGAATGAGGAGGGTGAGGACAAGCACATGAGAGGCATGTGTGAGCCTGAATGAGGGGGCCACTAATTTAGGGAGTACAATTCCTAAACCATGACAACTTAGCTGTGTATCTACTCTCTTATTTGCATTCATATTCAGTAGTCTGACCTTTGAATTCAAATATGCATTCATATTTTGAAATAGCCTGATTTTAGAATAACGTGAAATCCATGAAAATATTAAGGATGAGTGCACCCTCATGCTTTAATTAACATTAGGTTAACCTGCAAAGTAGTGAAATGTCAATTTCCACTGACTATATGAGAGATAAGCTAGACCCTTAGGCAGAAAATATGTTCTGTCCAATAGACTATAAATTAAATAAAAAGGTCAGTTGTATCATTCTGAAGGGATCCAAGTGCACATCAATAGTGGTATGTTTACTGGCTGCTGATGTGAGCAGTTGGGACTGTATAAGCCCATAGTCAAGCGGCAAGGGACTTTAGAGTACATATTAACAGAAATATTCAGCATGAGACAAGACCAATAAAAAAGAGCTTATCTCCATCCCACCATTTGTATCAGAAATACAATGTGTTGCACAATTTATTTTCTAAGGCTATCAATAAAAAAAATGATAAATTGTTTCTAAAATGCAGCATTAATTTAACATGGAAAGAGCTCCTAGCACATTTATAATACAATACATGAGTACCATAACAGTAGTACTGTAAAATATCTAATTGGTACAAGTATTGAGCATATGACAGTGCACTCTGTTGGTGGCATGCCATGAGGACTGCTGATGAAGTCATTTCCTTCAGTGAACTGTAAAATAAAGCCCTCTGTCTTGAGTTACTGTCTCATGTGAATGAAATTGACAGCATAATTCTAGAGTCTATTTTAGCCTCTGTTTGGTCAATTTAAAAAAATAATAAAAAGAAAATGAAATATAAGATAGTGGCAGGCTGTCAAGCAATCTACTGCCAAGCAAGACCACTGTTTAGACTTCCCCATGGAAATTATGCTATAACAGTGGTTTTTTTAAGTCTTCAACACATTGCACTTTTAAGCTCCTATAAAAAGATCAGAAAAGCATATTTTAGTCCTTTAGAAATTCTCTGTAAGCATTGTGCAAGGCTTAAAATCAGTAGTTTTTTTCCTGTGCTGTCTTCCACAAAAATAAAATACATTTAAAGTAGTTGCTCACTGGGAGAGACAAACCATAATTGCTAGTGACTCCATCATAGAGGAAGAAGACTGCACACCAAAGATGCACATGCTATTTTCCAAAATTTTGATAAAGATGTGGCCATGTAATCTGTTTGTAAAAGGAACAGATATTTGTTGCCTTCTTCAAAAGGGTTAAGAGTCTGTCATTAGCTTTTGGGTCATAGATCATGCTTGGAGTGCCTAAGCTTAAAGACACACTTCATTGAACTCCATCTAGCAAGCTTCATGCTTATGAAGGTGTTCCTCATGATTGATTTTCATCTGGGCTACAGAGTGATTTGTTTGGAGGGTGGCATTGATTAAGTGCAAGAGAACCATGGTTTACTGTGACAGCTGCTAGGCCTCTGTCAACAAATCAATGGGGCTTTTTCAGTTCTTTTTCTGTGGTGGTTTTTTGGTTGTTTTTTTTTGTTTTTTGGGTTTTGTTGTTGTTGTTGTTGTTGTTGTTTTTCTGGGGGGTTGGTTATTGTTTTGTTTTTGTTTTTGTTTTTGTTTTGTTTTTGTGTTTTTGTTTTTGTTTTGTTTTTGTTTTGTCTTTGGTTTTGTGTTTTTGTTTTGTTTTTGTTTTTGTTTTGTTTTTGTGGTTTTGTTTTGTTTTTGTTTTGTGTTTTTGGTTTTGTGTTTTTGGTTTTGTTTTTGTTTTTGTTTGGTTTTGGTTTTGGTTTTGGTTTTGTTGTGTGTGTGGTTTTGGTTTTGGTTTTTGCTTTTTTTCCCCTGGTATTCTTAGCTCTTCTGTTAGTATCCTGCTGTTAATGGAGATTAAAAACATCTTTATAGCTGTCTTATGATTTAACAATTTCTGATTTGTCAATCACATAAAATGTTTATTGGATGGCAAAAAGGGCCTCTGCTCTTGGGTTCTACAGGATACAGAGAAAAAATAGGAGTAAAGGGTGTACAACACCACAATATATGTTCTAAAAAAAAGTTGCTCTTTTGTACATAGATTAATGCATGAATATCAATGGTGTACATGTAAATAGTACAGCATTGTGCTATTGTACTAAATGGTGATGGTTTTGAGCTGTGAAACTTGGCTTTGATGAAATTATGTGGAGGAAAGCTTTGTACTGTTCTCTTCTAAAACACTTTTAAAAAAAGCAGCAGTCTGTCACTAAGTGTAGGTTTTGAAATTAACTTTAAACAACAATCAAATGACAAATAGCTTAACTTTGTTTTTATTAAAATCACTTCAAAAATTTGTACTTTATAATTTATATTCTATATTTTATGTATTAATTTCACATCAGACATCTCATCAGAAATTTTCTGTAACCATGTAATTTTAAAAAAATTAAGAAGTCTGTTTATAGGGAAACAATTAGAAGTTTTTCTATATATGGCAGATACATAGCAGAAAATGTTATTCACTTGCTGTCTAAGGCCATTTTGGATAAAGCCTTGAGCAACCTGATCTGTGCTTCATTCAATTTTATGTGCTCAATTTAATGTCATGAATTGGTTGTTCCATGGTTTAACACATATATTTTTATTTAATTAAAATTTAAAAATTTAGAATGTTGAAATGAAATGTAGAAGAGATAAACAATTAGCCTGAGGGTTGTTTTGTTTTGTTTTGATTTTTTTTTTTTTAATATATATCAGGAAAATGCTGTCTAGTAACAAGAAAAGGAAACTTTCTGATTCAAAGAAATCTTAACATTAAAAATGTGTCCAGAAAAAAAAAAAAATACAATACAAAGGAAAAAATGTATTGTCGAATTGAAGTTATACTGTCGATAATAGAGATAGAAGAACAGCAGCAGATAATTTTAGAAGGTGCTACAAAAATCATAAAACATCATTGCATTGATGCTTCCCTTTTAAAATATGAATGCATGGACATAAAATCCTGATGACTTCAGTGGTTTGGATGAGTCATCTAAAAGTGTAAGTTGTTTTAGAGGAGCTTAGGCAAAATTCTTTCACATGTAGATGGTATAAAAGCCATCCTTGGAATCCCTCATCTTCTAGTTGCAAAAGATAAATTGAAGTGAACACAAAAATGCACAGTAGCATATAAAAACTGTTCCATTAGAGTTATAAAATTTTCAAATATATTTATATGTACATAAAATTTCCACTTAGTGAAAACACTGAGAATCTGAAATAGCAGGATTTTGTTATGCAGAGAAGTGCTTAGAGAGTGCTTGGGAATAAAGAGGACTGCAACTCTTTTCTTTGCAAAAGATGCCCCAACTGGTAAAACACACATTTTGGAAAGACAGCAGAAAAGGCAGAAAAAAAAAAAAAAAGGAAAAAAAAAAAAAAAAAAAAAAAAAAAAATTTGCAATCAACTCTTATATAATTTCCACTGAAATTTCTGGCAGTAGGCAGACCTTTTAGGTTATATATGTTACAGAAAATCAGCTTCAGAATACAAGTTCCCTGTGTCCTGGTATCTTTTACATACTAGCAAGACCTGCAAAGTTGACCATGTTTCAAGCATGTATTATACTAGTAAATAACTAAAAGTAAGCAGTGGTGGTGGGAGAGAGGGAGGGAGGAGAGAGGTTGTGGGGTTTTTTGTTGTTGGTTTAGTTTGGTTGGTTGGTTTTTGCTTGTTTTTATAAGGTATTCCTTTATAGTAGTACACAATGTTACATCAGGCTGGTGCCAGTTCCCCAGGGCTCAATTTTAGGGTCAATGCTCTTAAATCATAGAATCATAGAATAAACCAAGTTGGAAGGGACTCACAAGGATCTCTGAAGTCCAACTCCCGTCCCTGCGCAGCACACGAGTCACACCATGTGCCCAAGAGCATTGTTCAAATGCTCTTTAACTCAGTCAGGCCAGTGCTGTGACCACTTCCCTGGGGAGCATGCTTCTGTAAATGATCTGGACACAGGGATCAAACATACGTTACTTGAGTTTGCTGAAGGTACTAAACTGGTAGGATCTGTGAACTCTCTTGAGCATGGAGGAGCCTCACAGAGAGATCTGAGTAGACTAAGGAACTGAACGATCAACAGCTGTATGAAATTAGAGAGCAGGGTTCTCTGCTTGGGATGGAAAGATCTTTATTTTACATACAAACTGGGGCATGGAAGACTGGACACCAGCCCTATGGAAAGAGTTCTGGGGTCTTGGGTTGATGGCAAGTTGAAAACGAGTGCATTGTCTCTCCTGGCAGCCAGGAGGGCCAACCCTGTCCTGGGTGCATCAGGTACAGCATCGCCAGCTGGACAATAGAGGTGACTGTCCCACAGTACTCTGTGCTGCTGCAGCTCCACCCCAAGTCCTGTGTGTGGTTGCAGGCACTTCAGCGTGAGCAGGACAGCAGACTGTTAGGGTGTGTTCAGAGGAGGGTGACCAAGGTGGTGAAAGACCTCGAGGGCGAGATTCAGAGGAGTGGCTGCAGTGACTTGGCGGGTTCAGCTTGGAGAAGGCTGAGGGATGACCTTATGGCAGTCTACATTTTCCACATGGGTTATAGCCAAGGGGAGCTCCTGATCTACTCTCTCTAGTGAGCAGCAATAGGAAATGAAGGAAATGGAAATAAGCTACATGAAGGGAAGTTCAGACTGGAGATCTGTTAAAGTGTTGTTACTGGAAGGGGGGCTGGTCACCATAACTGGTTACGCGGGGAAGTGGCTGAGGCACCAAGCCTGATGAAATTCAAGGAATGTCTAGACAATGCTCTCAGTCACAGAATTTAGTTTTAGGCAGTCCTGCAAGGAGCATGGAGTCATTAAGTCCCTTCTCACTTGAGATATTTGATGATTCCATGATTCTATGCAAGGAGTCTTACTTGCAGTTTCTTCCTGATCCTCAGTCAATGAGAAAAGAATATAACAAAAATAACTTTTTGACAACATATCTACATCTCTGCATTCTCCTTGCATAACACTCAGCCTGAACCTGATTATCTACTGTCTTCTCCGATCAAATGTAAAAGAATATATAATGGAAATGTAAGAATTGTTCATCACAAAAATTTAAGGGCTTTGGAATTGTATCTACTTCTGAATATTTGTCAAAATACAACTACTCATATGCCACAAAAACTCTTTATCCAATTTCCAGCATTCCATTTAGTTTTAAATTTACAGTTTAGGATTCAGTTATTGCAGAGAATTTTTGAAGATATTCAATAAACTTAAGTCTTATAAAAATTTACATAAATTTCCCAAACTTTTGAAATTCTATGAACAAGCAAAAAATACAAAGTTTTCTCAGTGAAATTTTGCTTCAGATGTTATTGATTTAAATGTTAGTATCAGATTTTTTTATCATACATAAGAAAGGACAGGAAGGATCACAGATATTGCCTGTACAAAATGCCCTGAGAAACTGGTTTTTCCTCTAATTAAGAAAAGTTACATTCATGAGGCTTGGAAGAACCTTCAGAGACTTCTCTGGTTATCAAACCAAAATAAATTGTGGTCACTTTTTATGATAGTTACACTAAAGTATGTGTAGTATCAATGATGAGAAACTTCAAGCTAATAAGAAAATAAACAAATTAAAAATGAACAAGCCCAACATAAAAAAAAAAAGAGAAAACAACAACAACAAAAAACCACAAAACCAACAACAACAACAAAAAACCCCAAATCACTTCAAACCCTAAAACCATATAAAAGTCCTTAAAAAAAAACCAGAAAAACATGGACTGGTAAGACAAATTTACCTATCTTTACACTTTGTCATCTTTGTAATGAATGCTAGACTACTCATAGATTCAGGTGTAAATTATTTCCTATTTTGACCCCCTTTTGGAGTCCAGTTTGAGTCAAAAATAGAAGGAAGCTCTATTTACCATGAAAACTATCTTCATGATTGCCTCATCATTAGATTTTCATCTGAGATGCAGGTAAAGATGACCTCGTTATGTTTGTACTGCTTAGTAAATTTCAGAGACAGATCAATTTTATGAGGGTATTTAGGTAGCAAAAAACAATTAAAAGTGCCAATGCAAAGGATATCATAATTTCACTTCTTTTTGCTTTGAGCTTTCAAAAAGGTTCTCCAGTTAGTCCCTACGCAGTTAGGAAAGTAGTTTATTAGAAATAAAGAAAATATTTTGTGCGTTTTAACCATGGGTGAGTAGTGATCTTCCAGCAAGATGACAGTGCAGTTCAGGAAACAATAAGAAACAAAAATGATACTTTGATCACCAAGTCAGCTCTGTCAATTTAAGGTATGCATTCTGCCATTAAAGCTTCCAGCAGCTAAAGCAGCTAAAGCAGCTACTGCTGCTTTACATTGATGTTGTGATGACTGAGAATGCACACAGGGTGTAGCATTAGAGGCATGCTGTGCTGCTGTTGCAAATTTACCTGCATATCTCAGAGCTCAAACCAGATACAGCAAAGGAAAAGCTGTAGTATGCCTGCTGTAGTATGAGGGTGCTTACCACTCCAGGAATTGGAGGTTTCCAGATCATTGCTCTAGCTGCACAGCAACACCTTAGAAAATGTCATTCCTTGCTTTAATTCTGTCAGGTTATTCCTACTTTCATTTTCCTTGGTCAAACTTTTTACAAAGACTAGTTGAAAAGCTATGTTTAATCTAATAGCTGAGCTGCTCATTCAGAGTAACAATTCAAAATTGTCTTGTTCACAGCTCAGGTGATCACTGAACTAAATGGAATTATAGAGGAATGCTATGGTTTCCTTGGATTTGGTCTTCTAAGAGACTCCTGAATTCCCTTAAGAATATAGCTTGAAAAAAGTCACTTTAGAGTTGTAAATATGTCTTGCCAACAAAAACTTACCTTTAGTTTAAAATTTAGGGTATTTTATCTTCTTTTCAATAGCTATTACTTCACAGAAAATTTCTTTCTGGTGAATAATTGGAAGGGAACATTAGGAAGAATAATTTTTTATAAATAAATGAACATCATTTGGTTTTCCTTCTCTAAGGAGAAACTTCTACCTTTTGTTGCCTGAGGATGGGCTGAGAAATATTACACAGTACTGCAGCGATCTACTGTTAGTTTTTAATTTTACAGTTCTTTTTGGCAAAGGTGCAGTCAGGAGCAGCCATATATTTTTGTTTTCATAGATGTATATATATGCATAAAAATATATATGTGTCTTAGAATGTAAAAAGTAGTAATGAGAACTTTTCCCTTGGAGCAAAGGAAACAAGCATGAGGCAAACCAATAGCTCAGTGACTTACAATGACAGGTGACTGGTTTTAGTATTTACTTCTTTGGACATAAGAAAAAGCTAAATATAATTCCTCTGTCACCGCTTCTGCACTGAAGTGCAGAGCCCATTCAGCCCAGAATGCTCAAACTCCACTTTATACAATTCTCTCTCCTTACTGGTTGAAGTTGCTGCAGTACCAAATAAACACATATTTAATACTTGTTAGGGCTTTATCAAATTAAAGAGTAATAACAGAACTTCCATCCAGTTTCAATCCTATTTCCACATACAAAATATGATACTTCTGGCTTTCAGATCACTGTGTTTGATCTTCCTTTCCAGAAAGAAAAGAGTCTTACTTGGAAACATGAACTGAGTAGAGAGTTATAAAAAATTTATTCTAAGGTCTTTGTTTCACCAGAGGCCAGTTACTAAGAAAGGTAATATAAGGAAGAGAAATACTTCTTACCAAATATCCGATACCTTATATTTTTCAGTTACAACATACTTCTGAGAACATCTCAGTTGCCATAAAGATCTTAGTGTTTCATTAAGTGTTTTAACCAAATTCTGCCTCACTTCCACTTGCTCCTCCAAAAGGCCATGAAGGTGACTCTTTAGGAGAAAATTTTTGTGTACCAAACACCTTATGTCCACAGTAGGTTTGCTTGTGATCACGCAAACTTCAAGAATACCTTTGAACAAATATGTACTTTTTAAAGTTTTATGGAGGTAGCACCAACACTGTCAGAGTCATCATGTTTTATGGGGGTTGATCTACAAATATGGCATCCAGAAAACAGATACTGACCCACAATATCAAAGAGAAAGTAATTTAAATCAATTGAGCCTTTCAGGACCTTTAAATACCCATTTATAAATTAGAAAATTTATATAAATTCTGGTTTACTGTGTGATCATAGATGACACCACTAAATATATAGATTGTAAAGGACAGGTAATGCATAAACCAAAGAAGGTTTGATCAAAGTAGGCTATAAAATTACAAAATCACCAAATCACAGAACTAACTCAGCTGGAAAATACTTTTAATATCAGGTCTAACCTATGAATGAACACCATTTTATCAACTAAACCATGGCACCAAGTGCCACATTCAGTCACTTTTTAAACACCTCCAGGGACGGTGATTCCACCACCTCTCTGGGAAGCCCATTACAGTACCCAATCACTCTTTCAGTGAAGAACCTTTTTCTAATGTCCAGCCTAAACTTCTCCTGGCACAACTTAACTCTGTGTCTTCTTGTCCTGTCACTGGTTCTCTGGGAGAAGAGGTGACCCCCACCTGGCGGCACCCTCCTTTCAAATAATTGTAGAGAGTGATAAGGTCTCCCCTAAGCTTCTTTTTCCCCAGGCTAAACAGCCCCAGCTCCCTCAGCTGCTCCTCATAGGACTTGTGCTCCAGACCCATCACCAGCCTTTTTGCCCTCCTCTGGCCACTCAAGGTGCTCAGTTATATGGATGATACTGAAAATCAGTTACCTATCCATTCATGATCTGAGGTACCAGGTTTTACTAACTAGATTGTTTACTAGCTTTCTGATTTCTTTCTATGTGTTTACTTTCATGCATTCAGCTGGCATGCATTTCAAAAGAAATGAAATTTCCTTTTCAGGCTATTAAAGATGTAAATACAGAAAACACACATGCACACAAGTCCTCAACAAACTCTTACCATATTTCTATGTATAATGTTTCTCCATTTTAACTAATGAAAAGCTTTAAAGTGTAATGATAATGATTATGGAATGAGTATATACAGAGATTTTTATATTTTTTATTTTAATTGTTGTTACATAAGAAAGAGTGCCCAAGGATCCATTAGTGAGGTTGCACAAAAGAGAAGCCGTTGTGTTCTGCACCTGCACAAGGTTTAAGATTCATGTCTAAAGCAAGTCAAAGAGAAGTGTGATATTTTTTTTTTATCTTACCTATAACATATTTCAATTCCATAGTGGTTTCTTTCATCTTACAAATTACTAACTTTATTATAAAGGCTTTAAGACAAGTGTTAACTTTGCTCTTCACACAATTTAAACAAATTTATGGCAGGAGTGTGGTAAAAATGACATACCCTTTTTTGCATATATTATATGTGTATAACACTTATATCCACAAATGCCTGTCTCCCACAAATGCATTTAGTGGTCCTCAGAATAAAAAAGTAGTGAGATTAAACTCTAGACAAGTTAAAAAACAAAGCTGTCACATAGCTAGAAGCTAAACTCAGAGACAATGTCTGAGGCTAAAGAA
This sequence comes from Rhadina sibilatrix, assembly GCA_013400275.1. Classification (NCBI taxonomy): domain Eukaryota; kingdom Metazoa; phylum Chordata; class Aves; order Passeriformes; family Phylloscopidae; genus Rhadina; species Rhadina sibilatrix. The sequence continues at coordinate 32,579 of VWYO01012747.1, forward strand.
TTAATTCTGTCTTTGAAATCTAGTTATCATGGGCTTTATAAAATAATAAATCTTAACAAAGTGTTACAAAATTCCCCCCTGTTATGCTTTGTCATCACTTATGTATGTAAAAAGATGTGTTTCCAAGTTCACTTAAATATTTATATAATGATATTTCTGTATTTACATGTTTGGGAAAAACTATGTACTTAAATAAGGGTGACTCAAAAGATGATTCAGCATTTGGTGAGTACTACAAGGTGGTGTACCTGCATCAGGTGAACAAGGAGTCACTGACAATCTGGGTGATACAATTATCAGGATCACCCACCATGTGGTAGCATTATGGATGTATCTGTGTCTAGCAAACCCTAATTCTCTATCAGTCAACTTTACATTAGTAAAAAATTCATAAACTGACAGCCTCATTAATTTAATTATCAACATGATGGGTTTCAGTAAATCCACTCGGGACTTTATTATGTATAATTGTATCTTTGAGAGTTTCCTGTAACCCACAACTTTAATGAAGCCAGAGGTTCAAAAAGCAGTCTCGCCTCAAGCAAAGATATTTGTTCTGACACTATATCCCCAAAAGCTATGAACCTATGAATATATTCTGTCAGTAATTCCCTGAATAAAATACAGTGGATAATCTGTATTTTGTACCAAGCAGTACTGACAAACAAAATGTTTCTCTTACTGCAGTTATTTTGATATGCTCTTGGGGTTTCTTCAAACACATTACGGAGGTCAACATTGTTATGGCTGAATTGAAGGGAGACTTGCTGAAGACTCAGTAGCAAGCAGCAAGGCAGTAGAGAGAAAATATTAAGTTCTGGAATGACTTAACAGTTGCAAAATATAAAAAAAAGTTAAAGTCCATTTACATTACAATATTGTTGTCCGTGCTTCATGTACTAAAAGTCAAAAAAAAAAAAAAGTTTGTCGAAGTAGTATTCTTCAGTTATTTTTTCTCTGTTACACAATTAATATGAAAACAAACATAACCTGTCCAAAATGAATGTGACATCTAGCAAAATCAAGAGGTAGTCAGGAGGATTTTAGATGTAAAGGCACCCTTTAGATCATAAAACTGGAAGTAACACAACTGGGACATGAAATGGAAATTGAGCACAGCAACATTCTGGTATTATGTTGCATGAACTAGTTTTGAAATATTTATAAAATATGTTCAGAACCAATAGGTGTTTTTAAAGGTGTTGAAAAACCCACTGTTTCTACTACATTATTTATTAATTTTTTTCTCTGTTTGTTTACTGAAGATCCTGGATACAAAATTAAATTTAGTTTATGGAAACAGAGCCACTGGCATGACTATTTTCTCAGCCAAAGATTTCAAAGATTTCATTCAATCTCTTTTACCTATGAAAGATAGGTTTGTAGAGGTGCATAATACATTTACACATAAAATATGTAAACTTTTTTCCTGAATGGAATAGGAGGACAACAAGCTCCTCAGTCCCTCACTGGATCTTGACACATAGCTTTTTCCTACCACCTTTTTCATGTGTAACTTAGATCCAGTTTCTGGGAAATAATAGATTGATTATTTATAGGCTGGAAAGGCAATACAAAGTTTATCCATGGTCTTTGAAATATTTTGACTACTTGGATTTCCAGGGATACTAGCAAACTGTCTTTTATCATAGGACAGAGATTTAGTATCTTCTGCTAATGCATACAGATAAATTAAAGACAAATATATTTTTAAAAGTTTAAAATTACCTCTTTGCAATGAAACTCCATCTCCCCATGGATTTCACTGTTGTCATTTTAATCTTTATAGCCACTTACTCTGGAAGACACAGCACACCTAATTATGGTGGGGTAGGGGGTTGTGTTTGTTTTGTGTTTGTTTTGTTTTTTGTTTTGTTTTGTTTTGTGTGTGTGTTTTTTTGTTGTGGTGGTTGTTTGTTTGTTTGTTTGTTTGTTTCATGCAGTTGATTAGCACTTGTGGAAGACTGCATTATGTCTATTTCTCCATGGGCTACTTTTTCTCTGCAGTATGAGGTCAGCTGATGTGCAAGTTTAGAAATCCTTACACCATATTTTAAAGTAATAATAGCAGTGGCATTTGTAACTTGCTTAGAAAATTATTAAAACAATTTTTGTTTTCTACAATAAAATTAGAATAAATAATATTAGCAATGCTTATAAAACTTCTTTACCTAAGTGAAATTTCTAAATTCTTTACTAACTTTTTGAAATAGAATGATAGTTGCAAATTATGCTTAACTGAATATTTTTATCTATTCAAGAGGTTAAGTTATTAAATTACCTCTATCTTTGAAAAGAAAAATTAAGGAAAGTTTTTCAAGATCATTCAGAATTGCTGTATCATTGTTTTCGAATTTCAATTTTCCCTGCAGCAGACAAACCTTGTCTTAGAATTTTCAGTTGTAGACAGCAGTGGACATTACCTACTGCAGATCAACATTAATTTTTTTCATTACTTTGAGTTCATGAAGATTTATTACTCAGACCACAACTCTCACCACTTCTAAATGTTCAGATAAATGTGTCTTTCTTCTGTCTTAGGATATTTTAAATTATATAGATAATTTCATACTAGAAATGAAAAAAGAAAAAAGGAGGAAAAAAAAAAAAAAGAGAGAGAGACTGTAATATTTCCCAAGATGTATAGCACTTGCCTTGAAGACAAAAAGAGCAAACGGACAAGTCTGCTTGTCTGCTCAGCAGATGAAGCTGCATGGCACCTGCCATGAGCAAGCCTTCTTGCAGGCTTTGGAGACTCAGAGTCAGACCTGTCTTCCAGACAGAAAATTAGAAGCTGCAACTTTTCCAGTTATCTCTAGACAACTCAAAAGTTTGGTGGCATCCTCACACTCAGCAATGCACTTTATTCCCAGTGGTGAGCGCTGGTTCACATTCTGGGTAGAGCTGAACAGTCACTCATCTTCCTTTGAAGTTTTCCACTAGCTGTGGCCTTTCTTTGCCCTCTTTGAATCTTGTAAGTGTGAATCTTTCTTATCTGTTCAATCACAACAGATTTTGCCATCTGAATTCCCCGCGGTAAAAAAAGTGCATCATATTTTTTTCTGTTTTGACTATTGAGATGATAAGTCTTTTTAGCCTCTGATTATATATTTATATGGTATTTGGAACAACAAGCCCAGAACTAACACCTACAACAAACATGTAATACAAGCAAATCAAAACTAAAAACTATAAATATAGTATAAGAAGCATATTTGCCCCTAAATTAAACTTCTACATGGTTCTAACAATGAAGGCTTTAAGCTCCAAACGGTATTATCACTTTTGTTAGCTCGATTCAAATAAAAGAAGTTAAACAACTATTTTCCCCACCTCTCCTGCCAATGCTATTTAGAGGATCATAGCAGACTTCCTTGTTGCATTGTCTGAAGAATAAATCTTCCCTGAACAGCCTTTTAGAAAGCGCTGGTGTAGTGCCTCAGATAATATGGGACTTTAGTGAATATTAAGAATGCTGTTAAAATCTGAAAAGCTTTTGGAAAAGAAGCTTCAAAACTGAAGAGTTTACCTTTAATAAAATTACAATTTGAATATATATCCTTTTAATTTTAATGACTTGAAATTTCTTCCTAAATATTTTTGAGTCTTAAGCTACCAAATAAATACCAAAGTTGAAACAGCAATGTTCTGTGTTTAGTTGTCTATTTGCATACGACATTTCCCTGTGTGACTCAGACTTGCATATGTGTAGAAAAGTGATATACAGATTTGCACTTAGACTTTAAAAGTTTTGTTAGCTGTGCGTATTTTGATGGTATGGAAAATGTTACTTTTTAAAAATAACAATTCATGGCATACCTTAACTAGAGTTAAAAGAATTTATTAATTTTTAAATGAACTTTCATAATGTTCAGTAATAGTGAAGTATCTATATCAAACTTTTTTGGTATGTAAGAAATAATTTTTAACACTTTTGACAATATGCATCATGACAGAGCCTTTAAGTATTAATACAAAGTGGTGCATTATATATCACTTAACTAAAAGATTTCATAATTATTTTATGCTTAATTAAACATCTCTAATGTAGGCATAAATATTTTAAATACTGGAGATATATATATTATACATGCATATATTTAATTGAGAGCATATGTATGTGTATTGTATACATTTATATTTATATTTATTGTATACATGTGTGTTGTAATAAATTTATATACAGATATACTCCGTATATATACTCATCTTCTCCCAAGGCTACCCGAGGCTGATCAAGTCCAATTCAATTTCTAATGTTCTGACTACGGTTTCTACATCTTCTCTACTTTTCTTTAAAAAGACAATTAAAAGATATCCCACTCAATATAAAATATTCCCTTATTCTTTTCACAGATCATCAGACATCAAGCAACTCCTTATCTTCACCATCTAAATGAATCATTAGCACTTTTAAATAATTCTTGCTTAAGGAATTATTTTTTTATTTCCATACACTTCATGGTGTGTGCTCCAAGGCTGTTTGTAGATAGATTGCATTTAAGAAAGTTATACTGATAGTAACCTTTTTTTTTTTTTTTTTTTTTTTTTTTTTATGTACAGGGAAATATTTTTGATTAGGAATTCTAGAATTCTGATTTTTGATTTGGAATTCAACAATACATCTATCCTAAACTTATTAAATACTTGCATACAAATACAAATGTCTTAAAAAGACACATTGTTCTTATTTATAACAGAATTGATTTTTTCAGTCAAATGCTTTTACAGCAAATGGAAGCTCACACTATTACTTTTACCAGAAGCAACACTCTAAAGACTTCCTATGTAAATAATATTTGGAGCTAAAGTAATATTTTTCCACAAATGATTCTCAACAATTTCTTTAGAAAATAACAACAATAAGAATATTGATAAAATCAAACAAACAACCCCCCACCTATCAGAATTCTTTGAAATTCTTTTTGTAAAGATCACTTATGTCTTGGTCTATTTCTCCCTGATGGGTAATATTTCTTCCCTAACGAATGAGTAAATTCAGGCAGAGTCCTGTAGCAATCTGTGTCTGCCTGAAGAATAATCAGTTTAGCTCTAGCCAGGTATTCAGATACATGTTGAGCCCTTTTGCTATATAATGGAGGTCTCTTCTATTTATTTAGTTACCCACTATTATTGTATGAGCAACAGAATGCTAGAATGCTGTTTTCTTCCCCCACTTTTTTTTTCTTTTTTTTTTCTTATAACTTAGACTGGGTCAAAATGACAGTAACAGATGAAAAAAGTCCTAAAATCTTCCCTTTTAAAAGGAATTTAGCAAGGAATTCTCCCCTCCTGCTTTTGCTGTATATCCTGCCTTCTCCTTGTACACTCACTAATACAGTGAACGCTGCAACAAGAGCTATCTACCTTGTTTCCAGGAGAAGGACAGTGCAACTCAGCCACCACACTAGAGAAAAAAATTGGACTTCCGAGCCCAATGTCAAAGGACTTTCTCCAAGTGTAGTGGCACAGAGTGGATACTGATTTCAGAGGGGCAGAGACACTCCTGCTGCAGTCATTTCTCTGTCATGGGCAGGAATATGCCTGGACAGCTGTCTAATTTGCATTTATTTACAGGTTGGATTTGGGTTTTTTCGCTGAGTAGAATTTACTGCAGATTTTGCCACTTTCAATATAAAAAAAAAAAAACCTTCTGCTCTAGTATTGTTTCTGATTCCAAAAAATAACAAGTTTAGAAACACAATTTCCCTCGGAACTGTTCCACTGACTGCTGGGTGTTCATAGCTGTGTTGTCTAACATTCCCTGTGGGTTTAGAACATTCCACTACATCAGTAGCACTTCTAATGTATTTTCAAGCTTGCCTTTGTGACTGCACAGGCTGGATCCTCACATAATTGCATGATTCCCACAGGAAAGACTGCAGAAATAAATCTATATTGTGCACACACAGTTTAGTCCTAAACTACTACAGAAACTCATCATAAAGAGTTATGACAAAATTACTGGTTTGTAATCTTTATTCCATAAATATGCTGTAATTTCTGTCTTTCAAAATATGCCACATATCAGATAGCTGAGAAAGAAGTAACCAGCTTTTGGTGAGGAGCTCTCTTTTCTGCTACTCATATAATTCCTCTAGGGACAAAGAGCCAAAATTACCACTTTGCTCAAAAGGGCTCTGGCTGAGCTGGGAAAGAAATTCTCATGTACAGAAAATATGCCAAAATCATGAAATGTATGAAAATTAGTGTATCAGAAAACCACCACCAGCACAGTAAGAATAAAAGCAGCAAGTTCTATCTGTGGACTGAAGTTAGGTCCTACACAACAATGACACCAGTTTTAGAAAAATCTGTATTTTATTACTTTGGATATGTATGTAACATTTTTAAATAGTTCTAGACTCTTCTAGAGGAGAGTTTGGCATGGGTACTTCCCTTTACAAAGTGGTAAAAGAATACTTAAGATAACTGCAACTATCCTGCCCACTTCACAAAAGTGAAGCTACAGCCTCAAGGCTTGCTTTTTATCACATCCAAAATGCATTCAGAATTAGCTTGATAGGGAAATAATTTTAGGAGTCAGAAACTCTATCTGCATTTTCAGAAGGACACGGTCATTTTAGAGGCATATTATTACAAGTGACAGGCAGTGTCACTTACGGAAGTTCTTTAATATCCTTTTCTGCAATATCCACAGGGTTGCAACTGTACTCAAAGGCCTAAATGGAAGAAAGGGCAGAATCAGCTCCAGAGATGTTTCTTAGTTCCCATTGGTTTCAGATACGTTTTGTTTGCCTCACCAAGCAGAGCTGTTGCCTTCAAATCATAAAAATCCTAATTCAGCTCCCAGATGAATACAAAACAGTATACAAAACACATTCACACAAAGTGCAAGAAAACCATACGGGATAACTTTGCTAATTAGAGAAATCTGCTCGGTTTCCAAAGGATAGACACAATAAAAGTCAGAGAAAGGAGTCCGGACCCTGTAGGAGTGAAGAAACTATTTTGATTTAAAAGGAAGCATCTGAACTTAGGATAGATATATATATTTATCCTGAAAAACTTAGAATATATTTGAAGATCATCCCTGGACTGAGGAATTATAAATCTATCTCAATTTTAAACTTCAATAAATTCAGTAAATTTAAATCAAAAGACTAATATGTCTTGGGATCCACTAAGATGAAGAACTGTATTTTAAAGTAACAAATTTTTTTTGCCCTCCTCTTACAATTAATATCATTAGAATCTAGACAAAACATAGCAATTAGGGTTTTGCAGATTGAAATAGTTACCATTCTTTCAACTGACGAATTCTAACTTTTTACATCATTTTTCTAGGTCTCTAATTTTTGTGAAAATTTACCCCGGGTGTGGAGAAGGCTGAGGCACTCAAGGATTGTTTTTCCTTGCTCTTTACCAGGAAGTTCTTGAGCCACACTTCCCAAGTTGCAGCTAGCAAGTAGCGAGTAGCAAAAAGTAGAACTGCCTGCTCTAGGAGAAAATAAGGTTCAAGACCATCTAAGGAGCCTGAAGGTGCCTAAGTCCATGTGACCTGAGAAGATACATCCTCATGTCCTGAAGGAACTGGCTGAGGAAGTGACTAAGCCACTATACATCATACTTAAGTTGTGGCAGTTCAATGAAATTCACACATTTAACAATAATGGAGAGGGGAAAGGGGAACTGGGGAACTGTAATGTCCATTTTCAAAACAGACAATAAAGAAAATCTGTAGAACTACAGGCTGGTCATTTTCACCTTGGTGCCTGGCAAGATCACAGAGAGGATCCTCTTGGAAACTAAAACACTTTAAAAATCAGAAGGTGATTGATGGCAGCCAAGATGGCTTCACTAAGGGAAAATCCTGCCTGACAAATTTGGTGACCACCTCTGACAGGATTACAGTAGTGCATGAGGGAAGAGCAACTGCAGTCAGAGACCTGAATTTGTGCAAAACATTTGACAATGTCCCTGCATGACATCCAAGTGCAAGGTGCTATATCTGGATCAGGGCAAGCTGTGGCATCGATGTAGGCTGGCTGGGAAATGGATTGAGAACAGCCGTGGGGGAAAGGACTTGGGTGTTCTGATGAATGAAAAACTGCAAAGTGCACTTGCAACCCAGAAAGCCAATCATACCCTGGGCTGCATCCAAAGCAGTGTGGCCAGCAGGATGAGGGAGGAGATTCTGACCCTCTGCTCCACATGCTGAGACCCCACCTGCAGTGCTGCAGCTCTAGGGTCAGGAAGGACATTAATTTGTTGGAGCAAGTCCAGAGGAGGCCTACAAAAAGATCAAAGGGCTGGAACAACTCTCCTTTGAGGACAGAATGATAGAGCAGTCAGAAAAGAGAAGGCTCAGGGGAGATCATATTGAAGCCTTCCAGTACCTAAAAGGGGTCTAACAGGAAAGTTGGAGAAGGACTTTTGACAAAGCCATATCTTGATAGATCAAGGAGTAATGACCTGAAATTGAAACAGGGTAGATTTAGGTTAGATATTAGGAAGAAATTCTATGAAGGTGGNCTGATGAATGAAAAACTGCAAAGTGCACTTGCAACCCAGAAAGCCAATCATACCCTGGGCTGCATCCAAAGCAGTGTGGCCAGCAGGATGAGGGAGGAGATTCTGACCCTCTGCTCCACATGCTGAGACCCCACCTGCAGTGCTGCAGCTCTAGGGTCAGGAAGGACATTAATTTGTTGGAGCAAGTCCAGAGGAGGCCTACAAAAAGATCAAAGGGCTGGAACAACTCTCCTTTGAGGACAGAATGATAGAGCAGTCAGAAAAGAGAAGGCTCAGGGGAGATCATATTGAAGCCTTCCAGTACCTAAAAGGGGTCTAACAGGAAAGTTGGAGAAGGACTTTTGACAAAGCCATATCTTGATAGATCAAGGAGTAATGACCTGAAATTGAAACAGGGTAGATTTAGGTTAGATATTAGGAAGAAATTCTATGAAGGTGGATAGATACTAGAACGAGTTTCTCAGGGAAGTTCTTCCCCCTGAAGATGTTCAAGATCAGGTTGGATAGAACTCCAAGCATACTGGGCTAGAGAAAGGTGTCCTGCCTGTGGCAGGGGGACTGGAAATAGATGATTTTTGAGGTCACTTCCAAGGCAAACCATTCTGCGAACATCTGATTGGATGAAAGGTAAGCACCAGAAACCTACAGCTGAGACTGGCTGGCTAGAAAGGCAACTTGACTCAAAAAGGAACCTTTGTAAGGAGGAGAAGCTTTCAGTGCACTCCTCTTTAACACAGGTCTTGAGAAGGTTTTGTGGGTGTTTTTATGTAAGCTGGGACTGAGGAAATTATTTGACTGAATAACATGCAGCCAAAAACCAAAACAGTATAAGAGCTCTGTACTATTTCTTGCCCTTGACCTCTTGGGCCTTACAGCATTTTTCAAATATTTTCCCCACTATCTTTTGCAAAAAAGATGGCATACTATGTATGAACTCAGCTTCCAGTAACTATAATCTCTACCATTGATTTAATTGATGTACAGTCCTATCATCACTCACAAATATGTTTCGTTAACCCTTTTGTTGTGGGGAAAGATTCAAGACAGGAAAATGGATGTGAAGGAGAAGATAGAGAAGAGTTAAATAATAAGAAAATAATGTATATCTATGTGCCTAGGGCAGCTCCAGGATGTGTTTTCAAACTAAAAAAAATCAACAATTAATATTTAAAGAAGGAATAAAACCCAGGTCAGCAAAAAATGCAGTTTGGAAGTAACTGTAGACAATTTTATTGATGCTTTCATTTTGTTGACTGGTTTTTTATGGACTTTTGTGGCAGGATACCTTTAGTTACCCACGCAGGTGCATAATTTCAAAACCTTAAAAAAAAAAAAAA
>VWYO01012747.1:47919-82402 GCA_013400275.1 Rhadina sibilatrix
CAGATTTATTTACCTAGATTTATTTACAAACAACATGTTTGAACTCTAGCAAGGTGCCTTTATTAGAGATGACCTTGGGAAAAATAGTCAAGGTTTACTTTTCAACTTTTCCCTGAGGCTTACTTGTAGGTTGTTGCAAGTGAGAGCTAAGGTAAGAAATATCTGATGTGGCAGAAGGTTGATAACAGTGCCTGTCCCCATGTATCCTAGTTGCTGGAAGCAGGTGCTGAGTACACCTTACTGACATGCATAGTAGGTCAGTCTTTTGAAGGGGCACATTTGCATTGTAAATTTATGACCAGGACTCTTGGATCTACAGCCAGCCTGCAGGGCTCTCTTAATTCCAGTCAGGAGATAGAAAGGATGACAGAATCATAAAATTGTAGGGCTTGGAAAAGCTATCATTTGTCATTGACTCCAGCTGTTAGCACTGTAACGTTCACCACTAAACCATGTCCCCAAGTGCCACAACTATGAAGTTTTTGAACACTTCCAGGGAACTGATTCCACCATTTCTCTAGGTGGACTGATCCAAAGCCTAGCCACTGTTTCAGCGAGGGAATTTTTCCTAATATCCATTCTAAATTTAATCTGGTAGAACTTAGAGTTCTAGAGTCAGAGAGGGGCCTGTGTTGGAAAGGACCTTGAGGATCATCTAGTTCCAAACCCCCTGCTGTGGACAGGGACACTTCTCACTAGAACAGGTTGCTCAGAGCTCATCAAACCTGGCCTTGAACACTATCAAGATTAGGACATCCACAATTTCTCTGTGCAATCTCTTTCAGTGTCTCAGTACCTCACAAAAATTTTTCTTCTAATATCTAAATTAAACCTCTTTAAACTTTTTCACTTTGAAGCCTTTCCCTTTCAGCCTGTTGTCAATAGCTTCTTATCAATAGCCTGTCTCCATTTTTCTTCCTTCAGGTATTGGAAGACCTCTGGAAAAGATGTTCGGATGTGAGTACACCACCTTTCTATGCAACTTATTCTAATGCCTAATCACTCTTTCACAGAATTGTTTTTCTAATTTGAACATTCCATGGTGCAACCTAAGGCCGTTTCCTCTAATACTTTTGCTTGACATGGTAGAATGGTAGAACAGACTGACCCACACCTCACTACAATGTCCTTTCAGGTAATTGTAGAGAGCAATGAGTTCTCCCCAGTTCCCTGAGCTGCTCCTGTTAAGTCTTGTGCTCTAGACCCTTCAACAGCTCCATTGTCCTTCTCTGGACACACTCCACACCTCATTGTCTTTCTTGTAGTGAGGAGTCCAAAATTTAACACAGGATTTAAGGTATGGCCTCACCAGTGCTCAGCACAGGGGTGCAATCCCTGCCCTGGTCCTGCTGACCACACTATTCCTGATACCAGGCAAGATGCCACTGGGCTTCTTGGCCACCTGAGTTTGTGCTGGCTCATGTGCAGCTGCTGTTTACCAGCCCCTCCTTGGTCCCTTGCTGCTGAGCAGCTCTCAAGACACTTCCTTTGACTTGTAGTGCTGCATGGGGTTGGGATAACCTGTCACTTGCCCTTATGCAATTGTTTTCAATCCATCCTGTACAGATCCTTCTGCAAAGCCTTCCTGTCCTCCAGCAGATCAATATTCCTGCCCATTTTGGTGCCATCTGTGGACTTACTGAGGATGAACTTAATTCCCTAGTCCACCAGTAAAGATGTTAAATAGGACTAGCCCCAACTAGCTTTGGGGAACCCCACTAATGCCTGGCCACCAACCAGATGCAACTCCATTTGCCAGCATTCTCTGGCCTTAGCCCCAGACAGTTTTTAACTCAGTGAGGAGTACCCTCCTCCAAGCCTTGAACATCCAATTTTTCCAGTTTTGGGAAAAGGTGTCAAAAACACTGAAGTCAAGTTTAGATAGATAACACCCACACCCTAACTAGAGGAGATCAGGCTGTTCAAACAGTACATACCTTTCACCAACTCCTGCTGGCTGGGCTTGATCCCCTGGTTGTCCTACACATGCTGTGTGATGGCACTCAGGATGATCTGATCCATGCACCTTCCCTTGCCCAAGGTCAGACTGACAGGCTTGTAGTTCCCTGGAGCATCTTTCTGACCCTTCTTGAGGCAGATGTTACACTTGATAATTTCCAGTCAAGTGGAACTTCTCCAGTTAATCAGGTCAGCTTTTAAATGATTGAAAGCGGCTAGGTAAACCCTTTTGCCACCTGCCTCATTACTGTCATGTGTGTCCCATCCCCTAAGACTTGTGGGTCTTTAATTGGCATAGGTCTAATTGGCATAGGTCACTAACTATTTCCTCATGGATTATAAGGGCTTCATTCAGCTCCCCACCACTAACTTCCAGCCCTGGAAGGTGGGTAGCCTGAGGACAACTGGTTCTGGTATTAAATACTGAAAGAAAGAAGACATTAAATACCTCAGCCATTTCCTCATGTCATAACAAAATGCTACCTGCTGCATCCAGCAATGGATGGAGAATCTCCTTAACTATCCTTTTGTTGCCAACATATTTATAGAAACTTTTTTCATTGTCCTTAACCACAGTCGCTAAATTAAACTCTGGTTTGTCTTTGATCCATCTAATTTTCTCCCTATCTTGTAACATCTTACAGTCCCCACAAATTACCTGCCTCTCCTTCCAGAGGTGATATATCCTCTTTTTACCCTGAGGTAGGTCCAGCATGGGCTTGTTGTTTAAATAGAGAGCTTTTTACCTGGTGGCTTGTCTGATGGCATATGGGGACAGCCTGCTCTTGGATCTTTAAGATTTCCTCTTGAAGCAAGTCCAGCCTTCCTGGACTCCCTTACCCTTCAGGGCTGACTACAAGTTACCCAAACAGGCCAAAGTCTTGTGACATTTCTTGTAGACCTTGCCTTATACAATACATACATGTAGAACCAAGGCTAACTTAAAAGCATAGATGTAAGACTCTTTTCAGAGTATAAATTCTATGTATTTTCTGTAGGCTGATGCCTTGTAGCAGTACACACACACAAGGGCAGTAAAGAAAAATTACACATTTTAAAATGAATGACAGATTGTTTCTCTCTCATATTCCTGCAAACCTGATTTTTAGGAAAACCTAAGTCAAGCTGGAGGTTATAAATTAAATGTATTTTTAAAAAAGAGGAGTTGTCTTGATGTAGTAAAGACTTTTGTCATAAAAGTAAATAGTATCCTTATTGAGGCTGGGTGACTTCTTGGAGATGGTAGTAGAGAAGACTAACATAACATTCCTAAAAGGAATATCCTCAGTAGTATTCATGTTACTGTGACATAGTGAAACTTCATGGTGATAAATACTGCACTGATTCTTCAAAAAGTATCAGATCTGATAAATTACTAATAGAAGGACAAAAAGCTAACATTCAGTTCACATCAGCTGGTATCACTCCAATAAAAATATTCTTGAGAAAAGTGCTTTGACATGAAAAAGGGCTTGACAGTTTAATGTCAGTATGGTTATAGTTATGGTTAGATGTGTAAGATCTTTTAAAATCTGCAAAACTGGAAACATGAATGATACTGTAGATTTCTATATAAAATCTACACTTTAACCAACCCAGAAATAGATTGTAAAATACAAATTTTCAACTAGATGCTTTTGCTTGCTAAGAATCCTTAGGGTTGGTTTTGTTTTGTATTGTTTTGTTCTGTTTTGCTTTGTTTTGTTTTGTTTTTGTGGGTGTGTGTGTGTGTGTTTTTGGTTGGGATGTATTTATTTATTTATTTGTTTGTTTGTTTATTTATTTATTTATTTAAACTCCACCACTGGTGGCACTGAAATTGTCAGCATCAGATTCCTATTGCAGCAAGTTATAGCATTTCTGGTTCAGGAAAAAAAATACTTAATTACAAGACCATTTTTTATATCAGTGTTCACAAATATAACATTCACTACTCAAGAGAAATTTCAGAGTAGAATGAAATTCTCAAAACATTGTTTTACATTTGGATGGTGTTTTTACCAATAGGCTTTCAAAAGAATAATAAACCAAACCATTTTGGGCTTCTAAAGGGCCTCAGTATATGCAGTTTCCAGGATCTTGTTTTTGTTGTTGTTGCCAGAAGACCATACAACTACCATTACAAACCAGATAATCCATGCCAAAAGCTGCCACCACTCATGTGCTACAAAAATTATTAGGGTGTTGGAAATTCAGAACGGAAAATTGTCTGGAAGAAAATAGAAAACTGTGAAGCACTGAGAGAAGTGACCTTTCATCAAAAATCTGCATCAAATTGTTGTGGGAAAGAGAAGCTAGAAAAAGGTCTTGAAAGTGTAATTAGCAAATAGTATTATAGTTCTTCAGGAAATCACAGTTTGGAATAGCTTTTCTTAATGAACGTTTCTCTTGAAAAATAGTGTTGTATCAATCATCCTTGACATTTATAACAATAACAAAATATCCTCATGTGTTTTCCTATGTAATATTGTTTAAATGGCATGATAAATACTGTCATTCGGTGTACTAACAAAAAAGTGCAATCCTTTGTTCTGTGCACGATTGCGTTTACACATTATAGAACTATGAAATATTTACAGAGGGAAGGTTAAATCAATACAGGTTTAAAATTTGCACTTCTGTCTCCTGGGGCTTATATCATCTTGATTTAATGAAGTAAAAGGAGAGAGAATGTTGACACACAGAAAAAATATTTTGATCCTCCTTTATTGTACATAGAGAGGGTATTAAAGTAGAATTTGCTATTGATTCGTACTGTAATTAATTATTACACCTTTTTTGTACAAGCTATCATTTGAGTTGTCTCATTTGCAAAACATAGAAACTAACTATTAAGCAAAGGAGAAGGAGGAAATGAGATAAAATCAACAGAAAAGAAAAAAAAAATATTGCTTAAACCATGCAATTGCTTGACCAGTGCCGGTTACTAGTAGATTGAAGGTACAAAACATTATTTGAGCTAAGAGAAGAAAAAAATTAATTTACCAGAATTTCCTGAAGAAAAGGAAAAAAACTCCACAAGCGCACCTCCCATCCCGTCCCCACACCCCCAAACACATCAAGACAACATGAAGTTTGTAAGTAAAGGAGCATATATTTATAAATATCTGGTCTTATCTGGTTTTTTGTGTATTTAGACTCATAAATCAAATTAGCATAAATTATTGTCACACACACATTTTTCAGATCAGTTCCACAGTCAGATAGGAATATGCCCATTGCTATTCGTAAAGCCTTCCTTCATCCATGTAACATTAGCTAACTTTGTTTTTTAATTTTGAATGCAGATAGACAAGATATTCACAGAATATAATTTATTTGATTAATCTAAAGACTACAGTTTCATTTAGGATTTTTTCTGTAAAAAATTAAAATTTTCTAAATATAATTTTTTAATTATCAAGAATTGTTTAAGATTATATAGTAACATCTTTCAGATTCTTTTGTTCACCAGCTGTTAGCTTTCACCATACATTTTTATCATTCTCTCATTCCTACTAATTATTTATGGAGTATAACAACTTATACTGCAGTTCTGCTCTTCAGTTTTATTGAATGACATTTTGATAAACTAGAAGAAGGAAGTCAGAGTGATTATTAAACATTTACTAATTGTTATTTTTTACACAATAATTTAGGATCTGTTACTGTGGAGACAAGAAAAATTGTCACTTTTTTTAGTTCCCACTGGCAATTGAAATTGATAGTAGGTAAAACTAGGAAGGAAGTCCAATTAAAATTCTTGATTTAATTTGCTCTGCAGACTTCCCATCACAGCACCTTGGTATTAGTTTGACAAAAACAAGTGCTAGATTCTGAAATGCGGAAGGATTTTCTGGAAAGAAGACCTACAGAAAAGGACCTGGGGGCCCTGGTCAGTGACAAGCTGAACATGAGCCAGCAGTGCCCTGGCAGCCAGGAGGGCCAACCCTGTCCTGGGGTGCACCAGGCACAGCATCACCAGCTGGGCAAGGGAGGGGATTGTCCTGCTCTGCTCTGAGCTGGGGCAGCCTCACCTCCAGTGCTGGGGGCTGGTTTGGGTGCCACAATACTTAGATGGATATGAAGCTATTAGCATCCAAAGGAGGCCAGCAAGGATGCTGACAGGCCTTGAGGGGAAGCTATATAAGGAGTGGCTCATGTCACTTGTTCTGTAAAGCCTGGAGAAGACTGAGAGGAGACCTCATTGCAGTGTGCAGCTTCCTTGTGAGGGAAAGAGGAGGGGCAGGCACTGATCTCTCCTCTGTGGTGGCCATTGATTGACCTGAGGAAAAGTCCTGAAGCTGGGTCAGGGGAAGTTTAGGCTGGATATTAGGAAAAGGTTCTTCAGCTAGAGTGTGATTGGGCACTGGAACAGAGTCCCCAAGGAAGGGGTCACAACACCAGCCTGACTGAGTTCAAAAAGAATTTAGAAATTAGGCATATGGTGTGATTCTTACGGTGGTCCTCTGCAAGGCCAGGAACTCAATGATCCTAATAAGTGTCTACCAATTGAGGATATCTTATGATTCTGTGATTCTTAGCATACCTTGTTCTGAGGTTACTAGTTAGATTACTAGCTAGATTTTCTTTTCTTTTATCTTTTCTCTTTTCTTTTCTTTTCTTTTCTTTTCTTTTCTTTTCTTTTCTTTTCTTTTCTTTTCTTTTTTCTTTTTTTTTTAACAATGCATATGCTTCTTATGGGCAAGAAATTTAGCTGGTGAGACATTTATTTTGGGGGCTGCTTCAAGTGAAGAACACATCCAGCAAGAAAGAATTTAATGAAGGTAATTCAGGGGTGTAATTTCAAAGTCCTGCTTGAGAAGCAAGGTGTTAAGTGTCCATAAACGCTAAGAAACACACTATTGCTCACCAACTATTCACCAGTGTAAGCATTTTCATATCTGGAACCGTTAGACATGACATCAAAGGAAAAGCAAATAATATCCAAGTGTGTATGTGAGATGCTTCTCAGTACACTTTCTCCTTATGGCACAAAAGAAGGTGAAGGCAATGGCAGGAGGATATTGGAAACTTCACAATTATTGTGACATTCCTTTACAGGTCCATATAAACTCAGAAACTTGCAAAGACTTGATATTGTAGACTCTCTTTAACAAAGCAAACATGGAAGAAAATTCTACTCTTTCAAACAGAAATGTCATTAAGACTTCTGCTTACCAGATCACTAGAGATAGTTGCCTTCAGATCTGATTCAGACCAGAATCAGGAAGCAGAGAGCGGGCAGTGAAAACCAAACTATGAGCTGTCCCTTGACTTCAGAATAAGTGTGAAAATTATTAGGTTTGCATGACTAAACTTTGGTTGCAGACGGGGCTGCAGGGTTGGCATCTATGAAAAGCTGCTGGGACCTTCCTTTGTGTCTGGCAGAGCCAATCCCACCTGGCTCCAATCAGCAGATGTGGTGCTGATTAAGACTGGGACAATTATAAACAGTGGTAACACCTCTGAGATAATATATTTAAGAAGATGAGGAACAGAAGGTTAGTGCACAGTTGTTATTGGTGCCTGAGAAGAGTGGGGTGAGAACATCTGAGAGCAATATCTCTGCAGACACTGAGGTCAATGAAGAAGGAGGTGGAGATGATGCTCCAGGCACCAGACCTGAGATATCCCTGCAGACCATGGTGAGACAGCTATGCCCCTACAGCACATGGAGGTCCATGGGGATGCAGAGATCCACCTGCAGACCATGGAGGACACCCAGGCTGGAGCAGGTGGATGCCTGAGAGGTGGCTGTGACCCTTGGGAGACCCATGGCAAGAGGAGCACACACACACACTGGCACAGCCTGTCCTTGGAAGACCACACCCTGTGGAAGAGTTACTCATCCTGCTGCAGTTTTGGAAGAATTGTTGTCAGTGGGATGGAATCACACAGCAGCAGTTTGCAGAGAGCTGTTGTTCGTGAGACAGACTCATATCAAAGAAGTTCACTGAGAAGGACCCCAAGGTAACAGCTCCTCTCCCTGAGGTGAAATATGTGATAAACTAACCTTAACTCCCATTCCCTGTCTCCCTGCACCGCTGGGGGAAGAGGTGGGGTTGGGAAAAGGGGCAGGAGGGGACAAGATGTTTTGGAGGTTTATGTTATTTCTCGTTATCTTGCTCTGATTTTGTTAGTAATAAATTCAGTTAATACCTTTAATTCCACCCTGTTTTTCCTGTGACAGTACTTGATGAGTGACCTCTCTTGGTCCTTATTTCAACACATGAATCCTTTGTTATATTCTCTCTCCTCCGTACAGCTGAAGAGGGGAGGGATAGAGATGCTTTGGTGAGTGTCTGGCATGCAGCCAGGAACAACATCATATGCCAGATCACTACAGACAGTCCCCTTCTAATCTGATTCAAATCAGAATTGAGAAGCTGAGACTAAGCAGTGAAAATTAAGCTGTAGGCATTCCCCTGACCTCAGAATAAGTGTGAAAAATTATCAGGGACAATATTGTGAAGTGACTATCAGTATTCATTAACACCAAATTAGTTTATTTATATTATTATGTTGTTTTAGTCATTGTAATACAAAGACTGTTGTGGAGAATGAATAAACGAGATTTTTGAGGTAATATATTTTGTTTACAAGTCAAGGGTTTGATAGTGAGGGGAGTTACAGGGGTGGTTTCTTTGAGAAGCTGCCAGAAGCCTTCTTTCCCCATACCCAACAAAGCCAGAGCCAGCAAGCTCAACAGCAGACCCTACACTGGCCATGGCTGGGCTCATCAGTGATGGCGATAATGCCTCTGGCATAACATATTTGAGAAAGAGAAAATTATTGCACAGAAGCAATTGCACCCAGAGATGAGGGAGCTGACAATATGTGAAAGAAGCAGTTCTGCAGAAATTAAGGAGGAGATGCTCAAGGTACTGGGGAAGAGGTTTCTCTGCAGCCCATGGTTAGGACTGTGGTAAGACAGGCTGTCCCTTCACTGAGGTCTAAGATGGGTCAGATACCCACCTGTGGCACATGGAAAACCAATCCCATGCTAGAGCAGGTGGGTGTGACCAGAGGAGACAAACCTTGTGGGTATCCTGTGCTAGAGAGTGGCAGGACCTGCAGACCCCTAAAACGAGGAGTCTACTGGGGCAGGTTTGCTGGCAGGACTTGTGATCCTACGGGGGAAGCATGCTGGAAGCAGTCTGTTTCTGAAGGACTGCACACTGTGGAGGGCAATTTGTGCTAGAGCAATTTGTGAAGATCTGCAGCCTGGCAGGAGAAGGACATATGTTTGAGAGGTTTGTGTACGATAGTCTCCCATGGAAGTGACCTCATGCTGGAACACGAGAGGTGTGTGAGATGTCCTTCACTTAATGAGGAAGAAGGAGCAGAGACAACATGAAGTGAACTGACTGCAACCCTCATTTCTTACCCCCTGTCAGTGTCAATTCTGTCCTGTGTAAGTACTGGTTCGTATAAATTACGATGATAATTTTACAGCTTACGCATGCGACCTATGACAAGATTGGGGGAAACCAAGCCATTTCACTAAAGGCCATTGAGCAAATCATAACTGGTTTATAACACTGAAAGCAGTTGTTAAGAGCTGCTTGAGTCACAAAAACCCTATTCTGCATGTAAAAATACTTTCAGTGGGCCCACTAAGTGATGAAAACAGTTTACTCTATGTTTTTGTGAAGTTTCTGGGCAATAAGCTAAAGCATCAATTCAGATTTCAGATAAGAAAATGCAGGTGAAGTCAGGAAATTCAGGTAAATTGAGAAATCACATCTGTATGGATAGTGATAATCATGATGTCTGTTTTAAGTCTGCATATATGCAGGACACTTGATGAAACAACACTCTTCATATTCTTTATATTCATTCTTATTTCTATCATTAAACATTTTTCTATTATCCTAGATTTCTCATACCGTGACAAACACCAGGGTATGCAACTGTCATAGAGAATAGATTTTAATTTTTAATTTCACTCATTCAGACTTAATCCTAGGCTAGAAAATGTGGAGGTTTGGGTTTGTTTTTGTTTTATGATGATGAACAAAAAATGTCATAGGATTCTTTTGTGTCATAGAATCAAAATGACATCTGTTTATGGAACAGATTTTAAAAACATAATATTGAGTAAAATAATACAAGTAAATTCCAGTAGTGCAATGCATAGATTTGAAAAGGATTGCTACAGTGGCAAATAATATCCTCCTGCAATGTAAACATTGGCAGTAAATTGAGATATTTGTTCTCAGAGAAACCAAGACTGTACCTGTGAAAGTGTTCCACTACAATGATTTTGTATTTCTCACTGAAAGACTAATGATAATGCAAATTTTTCATATGAATAGTACTGTGCAATTTTGCTACTCAACATTATGCAGTACTAACGTTTTTCCTTTACTGTCATTATAATGGTGTATTGTGATTTTCTAAAAAGAACAGAATATGAGTTGAAGACAACAGGAGGGCTAGGATTTAGGTTTTGGGGAATAAACCTCCAATTTTTAAAATCTTTGGCAAACCAAATTCCAGATATATTGTTGTAAAACCCCCCTAACTTATTTATTATTTATAATGACAGCAATAACATAGCTTTAATGGATTTAAAAAAATTTATGTTTAATACCATGCTTCCTGATCATGAATTTTCAAGGCTTCTTGGTAGATCTCTTGAAAAATATTAAAACAAAGAGGAGTAATAAGCACTAACTTAACTTGAAAAAAACGGACCAAACCTCCATCTCTCAAAAGAATAGAACCATTCGATATAATCAAAACCACTGTAAGTTTATTCTCTCTGTGCTATTTATCTGTAGGATCATCTAAAATCACCTAAAACAAGCAGTTGGAGTGTCACAATTGAATTTATACTTAAACCAAACAGAGGACAGATTTGGGTACACAGCTGCACCCCTCTCACACCCCCCACCCAAACCCAATCCGAGGCAGTATCGTTCTGTTACCCCGTGGCAAGGACAAGAATCCATAACCATCAGCCACAGGCCGGAACTCCCAAAATATAACTCTCTGAGCCATTTATTCAGGAAGGTAAGTCAGGTAGGAAGGACAGGAAGATGTATGTTAGCTGATGACCATGCAGATAAAACCCAGTCTCCTAGGCTGCTCAGTAATATTTATCAAAAGATTGGTAATGCAATAGTGATTTCTCTTTGAATTTAAGGGTAACTTTCCTATAATCTCCAACGCAGCCAGCACTGTATCTGAAATTTGCAGTAGCTACACACTGTATCACTAGAAATAGCACAGTGGAAAAAAAATTCCTCCCTTTTATCTGCTTAGTTTTACCTACTTAGTTTACATCCTTCATTTCAAAAGCCTTCTTTCCCCTCGCCTTTTTCTCCTTTCTATGAAAAAGGAAGTACAGTTAAAAACACTCTGAACTTTCTGCGTTTAGGTTTTTAATTAAACAAAACTGCTTTTAATTAAACAAATAAATTGAGAAAATAATGTTTTACTGTGATTATGACTAACAAAAAACTCATGCCATATTTCTAACTCCTTTAAAATGTCAGCTTATCATTCAAAGAAGATAAAAGTAAACATTATGGAAGCTGATGATGGTCTTGCAGAACATCTGAAAGAAAATAATTCCATATTTCTCAAAAGTATTTGTGAGTGACATGATTACTTTCAAATATTACTTTATTTTTTTAATTTATGTGACTTTTGTTCACTATTCCCTTTATTTTTCTTTTGATATATTTAGTCCAGAAAGGCTAAAAAGCAAAACCAAACAAACAAACAAAAAAAAAAAAAAAGAAAAAGAAAAATCACCATGCAGAACCATAAAAAACAAACCAAACCCAAACTAAACCAAAAGACCCCAAATAAACAAACACAAACAAAAAGCCCACCCCCCCCAAACCAAACCACAAAAAAGCAACAAATGAATTTTAAAATATAAGTAGGAAAAAAACCACATTTTTAGAAAATAAGTGTTATTACATCAAATTTAGCCCAAACTCCAAATCATTTCTCTGAAAAGTAACATGCTTTTGCCAGAACCACAGGACACACATTCCACAGGTTACCTGATATCTGGTCTGTTGCCATGAATAAGAAAATACAAAGATATTTTCTGATAGAAAATACCATTTTTTATGAAAAACAAAACAAACAAAACAAAACAAAACAAAAAAAAAAAAGGGAAGATTTGTTTAAAACAGTACATTTGTTCTTACAATAAAGACATCTGGCAAAGATCAACTGAAGAAATAGACTTGGAGACTTCTGCTGTTTAGGAATACAAGTGGACTCCATTACATCAAAGACTGTTGAAATGCAAAGAGAATTTTCCTTCCAAAAAGAATTCATTGACCATTTCAAGTACAAAGAAGTCTTAACATTTATCTCAGTGAATCTTCAGGAAGAGCTTTTTAGGAGGAAGATGTGTAGTATACAATACAGAAACACAAGCCAGATGACCACATGATATATATCTGTGTGATTGTACTTAGAAAAAGAAACAATACTCTGCAGAAAGCCATGCAAAGGCAGAGACAAAATGATTTCCTAAATTATGATTTCCTAAATCTCTCTCCTGATGGATGAGGCTCTGCTCTCAAGACAACTGGCGACACTTATTCTGCTTCTATGTGCACACTTCACCCTTGAGCAGCTAAAGTAAAAGATGAGGTTTAAATTAGATATTAATTTCTGAAACTGTGAACTGGAGAACCATAAAAATTACCCTGATCAGGAGTAACATTTAAGGAAGGTGTTACAGAGGAAGGCCACAAATGTCTGAAGCCTTCCCTTCCTTCTCCTGCAATAACTTACTCTTTTAATCTGGTTGCTATCTCTAGTAGTCTGAATAAATCTGTATGAAATGAATTTGTGAGATGAACCAATGAACCATCACAATCCTGTGTGAAAGGCAGACCTGTCTTTGTACACCCTCCATACACAAATTATAAGAAAAGTGGTGACTTAAGAGAAAATAACTATTCTCTTTCTAACAGAAGACTCTCTTGTGCAAATCTCTTGTCCACAGCTTGTTTTTCAAGGTGATTTAAATCCCTGCAGAGCTCACCAGGGAGATATAGCCCTGATACTTCCCATGGGCATTTTGCTGATTCAGCCAATGAATGTGCTCATGCTATACATCACTTTGGCACCATTAAAGAATTATGGGACATCACATGGTCTTGCACAAATTAATCACTGCTTAACAGTCTGTGCTCATGTGTTTATGAAGTCATTTGAAATATCTGCATGTAGCCATTAGTACTCTGAGGAGAGTGTATATGCTGTTAATGAACCACAGCACTATGTTACAGCTGAGATAGATAGTTTTCAAATTGATAATTAATATTTTGGATGATTGCTTTATGCTATCTGCAATGCATTGCAATATTTTCAATCGTGCCTAAATACTGAGAGTGACAGTTGTATTCTCACACAAATATATATGCACTTACTGTACCAAAACTATTAGAGCAGATATTTATATCTAACTATTAAAAAATGGGCTAAATTCTCTTCAATAAAAAATATGTATTTAAACAATAATGCCCTAGAAATCCTAGCGTAACTGCAGTATTTTATTAATCAGGGTAGATTAAGTTTCACATCTTTCTAGTCTATATTTATTTTCAAATAAACATTTTGAACACACCTCTCTAGAACCTCATGACATGCAGAAAATGTTCTGTTTCAGAAACATTGAACTACAGCTCCTTTAATGTTAATGGTAAATGCATGTGTACATGAGGCCTATTTGTGTGTAATTCAGATGACATTTAGTGGATTTGGATTTAGGGGAGGGAAGGAAGTTGTTAGTTTTGAAGAAAAAAGCCAGCAAGTTTTTTATTAGACTTCCAAAAAATTGTCCACCACTAAGTAAGTGTTCACCTTTTTTATACAATTCAACTTTTATAATTGAACATCAATTAGCCTTCTCAAAAAAATGAAAGACATGGAAAAGTAGAGATCTTATACTCCTGAGAAACTTACCTATTCTTCAGTCAAGCTTTTTATCAGTATTATACTTGAAAGTGAAAAAGAGGGCTTGGTGAGTTTTTTAATTGAATCAATTTAATTTTGGTATAAGAAGTGCCTTAGAATGAGTAAATTTTTTTGCAAGCTTCTCCAAATTTCAGGGATACGAGATATTTGGTATGCTAAAATATGAGATTATTAGAGATACCTAGCCCTGAAATTTCGTCACTCACTTAAATCAATTGTACAAGCTCAAGAGTATAATAGATATTGAACACATGCATTCCAGAATTTAATCAAAAAGGACAAGCGTTTCTAAAAATGTCGCTGATCTCACTGACCTGTTGCATGTATGTTTATTGGAAATCCATTGAATATCTAAGCCTATTTCTATCAAGAAAAATTGCTACTGTTTGCTGGCAGTAACCAGTCACATTTTAAAATGTTCTAAAAGCTACTGAGGAAATTTGGGTTTAACCTGAGCTAAAAATTTAGACTAATAGTTGCCATTAGAAAATAAGATTGACAGAGTAATAATGTAAATAATTATATTCCTCTAAAACCAGAGATATAAGAGAAATGTCTGCTTACATCTTCTGGAATACTTCCCCTAACTCCCAGTTTTCCACATCTGCCTTTCTGCAGGGCTATATGGCTGTCCTGTGGATCTTTATTCCTGTTTTTGCTTCCAAAGTCCATTGTTACACTAACCTTGCTTTTGCATTTGTTCTTACATTTGTTAATGAAACCATCTAACATCCACAAATAGGCTTTGCAGATTTTTTTTTTTTTTGGTTGTTAATATCCTATGAAGTGCCAGAATATGGTTATATACATACTTATATCTACATAACTCTTTTTTTAAAATATATTAATATTTGAACTAGTGAAAAAGCAATTTTTCCATTTTATTTTTCTCTTTGAAGAAATTTAGTACTTTTAAATTGTTTTAAATGTGAATTTCACTGAAATGAAATTATATTTTATGCAAGAAGAAATACTAGGTTATTTAATCTAACCCTAGCTTTTTGAAATATATATAATGGCAAAATTCCACTGAGAAGTACTGAAGGTTTTCATGTGATCTCCATGGTTAATAGGGCTGCTCAGATGGTGCAGACATCCAAATTCCTTCTCTCTGGCAGGATGTGTATGGGCAGATTTCAAGGCAGGTTTAGTGAGAAGCAACTGGAGGTGCCAATACTGCATATCTACCCAGCAGCTCACTCAGGACTGCTACTGTCCTTGTTCACCAGGTCTGCTCTTGTCCCCTATTCCCAGAGGAGCAGGTCCTGCTGAAAACCCAGAGGATTTGTTTCACGACCTCAGTCTTTCACTGTGATGGAATCCCAGGCAGTTCTTGAGTTCTTGAGCAACTTGACAAACACTTTCAACAAGCCATGTCAGGCTCAATGAATAATTTTCTTACTGATAAAACTTTTTGGCTTTTGTGTAATGAACTGAGTATAAAGCAGTTTCACACCCAGCAATTTCAGGTTTTATAAAAGCACAACATACAACATGCTGCCAACCCTGACATGTTATTTTCATGTTACCTAATCCTAGACAGATGTCCAGTCTAGTATTCATACTAATGGAGTTACACTGCAAGACTTTCATTACATATAAAAGGAAATCTTCCAAGCTTTCTTCAAAGCACAGTGAAATTTAATTGCAATTGTCTTAAGCAATATGTAAAGCAGTTTTGAAAACAGGATTTTTTGGGGGGTAAGAATGACATATTAAAACTAAATTATAAAAGTTCTTAGAGCAAAGATTTAATTGCAGCCATTTACTGTCGTGTATTGGATATCCAGAGATGGATATGGACATCAAGGCTACCTCTGTCTTTTAACTATTGCATTAGAGCTTTTTTAGCATTTTAATAGAGTATACAAAATGTATCTCAGTTGCTATAATCAGCTATGTCTAATTTATTAAGTAATTTGGATGACTAGGAGCAATCATGATACCAAAGCTGTTGATGTTGGGGCGCTGTGTCTGTTGCAAGTCATTCAGGGATTTGTTCTGGAAAAAAATTAGTTTGTTACTCCACACCAAATGTCCTCACAGCTGAAGGCACACAGCTGAAGGCTGTCTCAGGAAGAAGTGATATCTTGGGCTTTGCATCCATATTAGGTAAACACATGGAGCTGAGCTATCCGTTTATCTTTCCCCTGAAAGAAATCTAGATTGTGTGGTAGCAACTGGGGCAACAGCTTCAATTTTCTTTTCTTTTTTTTTTTTAATTTGAAATAAAATGCTAAAATTAATTTTGAGTTAATTTTGAAATTCATTGTGTTCTGGTTTTAGCTGAATTTTGATTATAAGGGAAAAAACCCCAACTTCTTGTATAGACTTTATTATTTCAGTTTTGAGCCCTGCTACTAGTCAGAAACCATAAAATTCTATGAGGATTTCACAAGTTTGTGTGTGATTTTAAAAGCTCAAAAAGCTTTACCTTCCAGTAAAAGAAGGGAAAAACCAAACCTATAAAAATCTACAAAACTGGTTTCTGGGTAAACATTAGAGCTACATAAATGCTTACTTGATTTTGATATAAAAAGCTAACAGTATTTTCATAAACTGTATTTCTTCAGAAATCTTCAGAAGAACCAAATCTTATTTCCACAACCAATTATGCTTAACTGGGAGAAGGGAGATTATTGTTAAAACTGTATATTTTACAATTAAAAGCTTTTTTTAAAAAAAGGGAAAAAATGCAGTGTATTGGTTAATGTTTTACTGTAGTCTCTTTTTAGAAATCTCAAATTCTAAAACTATTATGAATTAAAGAAATTTCAACAAAAAAGCCACATTTTTGCAAACAGTTCCCCAACTCAGGAACATCTCAGCAACAATTCACATTCACGTACTTATGTGCATAACACTCTTCTGAAACAAAACTCATAGTCTCACTGCTTCACTGTGAAGATGTGCTTCATAAAGGTATGCTTTCTTAAAGCTTTCTTTTTCCTATTACCTGCCAAACTACATGCAGTGCAACTTGAAACACTCCACACAAACAAAAAACACTTTAGCATGTCTTTTTTGATGACATAACAACAACCAATATATATATAGCTTGCTTTGCTGACATGGATACTAGGGTCTCCCACGTGGAAGAGCTGTGAAAAACTGGTAATATCAGACATACAGGATGCACATAGACCATAGTGGATGTGAAAAAGAATCCAGTTTTAGTTTTTATTTTGTTTGACCCCCAAGGGGCCTTTACAGAATCAAGGAATTGTAGAATGTTAAGGGGCTGGAATGGACCTTAAAGATCATCTAGACCCAGGTTCCCTTACTGTGGGCTGGGACATTTTCCACTAGTCCAGGTTACTGAAGACTTTATCCAACCTGTGCTTGGACAGAGCCAGGGCTGGGACTTCTACAACCTCCCTGGGCATTTTGTGTCTCATCTCCCTCACAGTGAAGAATTTTTTCCTAATGTCTAACCTAAATTTCTCCTTTCAATTCATACTTACTACTCCTTGTCCTGTCGCTGCAGCTTGATGAGAAATTCCTCTCTGGCTTCCCTGTAGGCCTCCTGCAGATAGTTGTACAAAATATTATAGTGCAGTAAAATAAACTGGGTTTTTTCCAGTCTTACACTTTCAAAATTGAATTTCACCTTCAAGACATTTTTAAGGGAAATCCTTATGGAAAAACAAAACCCAACACATCATCCAGGAATGTTTATCCTGGTGCATTCCCTTTCAAACATCAGTTATGCAGGACATGACAGAAAACTGCCAGTTTAAGAACCATCATGAAGCTTCCTATTAGAAAGTTTGCATTTCAGAGTGAGAATGAAAGCAGTAAGAGATGGTTCAGATAAGAAAACTCGTGCATGTCTCTTTTATCTACAAAACAATGAACTATGAAAGAATCACACAGCACAACAAGGCCACATGAGTATTTGGGCAATTGTGTATAACAAGCTAAAAGCTAACTACATATAAAAACTGGCAGATTGAGACTACCTTCTGAAAAAGAGAGCAATGGGGACCAAAGCAAATCTCCCAGGCTACTTAAGGCTGATAATATTTTATTCCCAATTAGTGGTAGGTAAAGACGCTTTATTGCTGCCCTCAAAATCTTAAAAGAGGTAGAGACAAGGTGAAGGATGAAATAAAAGACATATTTATTTCTTTTAACAGATGGTGAAATACAGCAAGAATACATACCTTTTCTTCACAGTATATTACTGCAGGATCTGAGAAGACTTTTTCCTTTAGAATGCTTCATAATGATTCCTTTTCTCCATTTTTCTATGTTTGTTTGATGACTTCCTTGCAGCTGCCAGACAACAGTGCATTTCTATCTGAAGTAGCAAATAAAGTAGGAAATAATTTCCTCATGCTATTTCTGTGTTGCTTGTAAATCTAAGCCTTCCTGGATACAAACTCCACTGCACAGGCTGGGAAGTGAATACAACCCCATATATAATCATTTCATGCTTCAGTTATGCTTGATTTTTCATGCTCTTTGAACCTTAATTTAACTGTGAAGTTCACTTAATTAGAATTTAGGTTTCGGGAGTGCTTCTAAAGAATGTGTTTGTGTTTTGATTTGTTATTTAATCTTGTTTTCCAAGGGTAATGAAGAAAATCAGGATTGAACCGAGTGGCCAAGTATAGCAAAAGGAATTTCTTTCACATTTCCTTCATCCTTACTTCATTAAACTGTAATATTTCCTTGTTTGAGGCATTACCATTTTTATTCCTTGTAGAGTACTTGTGGCTGATAAGCCTCATCCCAAGAAATTATTTCAATAAAATGCAGACTTCAAGTTACCTCTAAATTTAACTGCAGCACTCTATCAAAATGAACTTAATATAATAATGAATTCCTGAAATCCACAACTTGTCAATCAAATAATAATAACTTACATTTCTGAGCAAAGGTAAATAAAAGTTACATTCCCATCAGAAAAAAAAAAAAAATCAAGAGTTTTAAAATAAATATAAGTTCTCTCATCATCTCTAATTGTCACTTGCCCTAGATGTCAAACTAGTAGAGTAGCAGAATCTAATTTCCTTGTTTGATTCACCATGAAATTAAACTGAACTGACAATTTTTATTTTCACCTGGCAAATTCTTCCAACACTCTTTAAATCTAGCTAATCAAGTACAGTTATCTGCTGCACACACTTGTCTCTCCTACCACACCTCTGATTTGCAGTATCCCATATCCACAGCTTCTTCTGACAGCCTGGCATTGGAATACATTCACAGTCTTGCAAGGTGTAAAGGAATGCATGGACATAGTTAGCAAAACTGCCAGCAAATGTATGAAGTCATAGATCTACTTCTGAAAAATGATGGGCAGGAAGAAAAAATAAAAATTTTAGAAGTATGGGCAGCAAAACAAGTATGCAGACAAAATCTCTAGTATTATATTTAAATGCATTACAAATATTTCTAATGTTTTTTTCTTCATAAATAAGTAGTTTATTTTATGTTTATTTTATTTTTATGTTACTACTTTGCTCATCAAAAATATGGGGAGCAATAATTGATATCTAAACCATCTCATATTCCTTATGTGTCAAATATAACAGGTGCAGTTCATCCATTACACAATGAATTTGAAGTCAGACTACATACAAGGATATATTTTAATTGGGTGAGCTGTAAATCAAACTCTGATATCTCTGATTGTAAGAGCTCAAGTTGCCTGTAAGGAGATGGGTCGGGGTATCCATAAGTTATTTTCCCTCAATAAATAATTCAGAATTTGAAGTTCAGCGGTCACATCTCCCTCTGAAACAGAGGGGGACTAGGACTGTGTATAATGTGAAAGATATCTGACCTCTTGTACTCCCCCATAAATTAAACCTTCCCTCCTTTTGACATTGAGAGCAGAGGCTGTGATGTGTGCTGTAAATAGTGAGAAGGAGTCTGTGTGTACTTGTCTGTAAACTCATAAAATGTGATTATGTTGGAGAGCAACCTGCTGGGGAGCAACCTGAGGCCTCTTTCCTCCTTCCTCCTTCCTAGGACAGAAGGCACACAGAGCATCAGAGAGCAAGGTATTGCTTCCTCAGCTTCCCATTACACACCCCTGTTACCAGTGAGAGGAGGGAGAGAGGGGTCACTGGGCTGCAATTTCTTCTTTACAATTCTCCCGTAGTGAGGCAGCACATTGCAGACTATATTCCTAGGGCAGGACCTAGCTTAGCCACTTTGATTTAGGAACTGCTTTCTTCGCAAATTTAATCCAAGGACAAATTGTTCTTTTGTGAAAAATACCCGCGAAGATGTTAAAGGCAGTGAAAGGTATCAAAGGGATTAGTTAACTATCCTCTTCATCATTAAAGAAACACAGATTTATGTATTTTGGCTCACTTAGATTGCAATTTTGCTTTACACTCTTCGTTCCCTCCCAACAGGTTTCTTCTGTTAGAAACTGCCTGACACCCTCAAGTTTCCCTTCTAGTGAGATAAATCTGCTAAATATTAATGAGTAATGGTGGAATAATGATATTCAACAGAAAATTTACATTAGAACAAGGAGAGAACTGGTATCTGTCTTTGGACAGGAGGAAGAACTCATTCCCTTGAATCAATCGACAAATTATAAATACAATTTCATAATTACTCTGCATGTAATCACAGTGACATTCCAGATAGACAACTGGGTCCAAAATGTGGAGATACACTTGAATATTCTGAAGGGAGAATTTTTCAGATTTTTAGATGTGCATGTTCTTCCTCCCAGCCTGCATGCAAGCTCTTAATAGCATCACACACTTTCCATTCATTCTTACCTGTCTGCTTTACAACTTCCTTTTCCTCTAGCAAAGAAAACAATTCACCTCAGCTCAATAAGCTGTGAACAATTTTCCTCCAAGGCTGCCAAATTGTTTCAGCTAAGACCACAAGAGTCTGTTGTTTCCAACATTTCCTAACTGTGGTGATTTTCTTTCCAGGAACATTTCCTTTGCCTTCTGTCTTTCTCCATCAACTTTCTGTGAATTTATTCCCTACATTCTGGAAATTCAAATCCTTACATGGCAATGCAACAGAAGGGGACTTTAGCAGATTATTTTATTTTAAGAAACTTTATTGTATTTAACCAATCTTGTCAGAATTTCAACTTTATATTATAGATATTAAAGGAAGTTTAAATACTGCAAGTACTGAAGTCAGTACAAGATGCTGCATAACTTCCATAATTTTATAATAATAGAATATTTCAATTATTCTCATATCCCCTAAAATAACGCAGCTTAATTCATCCCAACTGGACTTTTTTCTGTAGAAACACTATATGAATGCTAAGTTGATATAGAATGAAAAGTGCAGTTTTATAGCGTGCTTGGAAATCAATATCTACTTTTTTGTTGGAAGTGAAATAATATGTCAATGTTCCTTTATAAATGCTTTTCCTGTTGAGTAAATGAATTCAGTGCCTTGGAAAGGGAAGACATGCATCAGATTCATGCCCGATGGAACTCCTTTGAAGTTTATGAAGTAAAAGCGTAGAATAATTTAGCCCCCCACACACAAACAAGTCAGATTGCCAGGGAGTTAGACCAACAACACTATTTCATGGTGAAAGCCAAGAGCAAGTAATAGGAAAAAGACAATGGTTTATTCTGGGGAAAAAAAATATCTTATGCTTGTAGTCTCATGAATGTTAACAACATTATTTGTTTTTTAAAAAGAGGTAGATTTTGGAAGCTATTAAGAGTAAAAAAGGTTTTTAAAAATTAAATTCTGTGTTTGGAAAAAGAAAAAAGGAAAAGAAAAAACAACCAAATATAACGTGGAAAGTTTTATTCCCTATACTACCAGAATTAGTGAAGCAATTTTCTTTTAAAACATGGACACTGCAATAGTACTAGTCAATGAAAGTTCTCTGAAAAAGTAAAAAGTTGCATGTAGTTACAAAGCACACTATTTCCTGAAATACCACATGGTTCAAGAATCACAAGAAACCAAACGCACTAGAAAATACTAAAAATTCAAATATTGAAAGCCAAAACACACTGTTCTTACTTATTCAAATATTTCCAACTAATTCTATGTGACAGCTTTCCAGCTGTGGTTGGCAGACTTGGGTATATGCATTTCCTTTTGCAGAGTTTGAATAATCAACAACACACAATCACACTTTCCAACAATAAAAATATTCTAGGATTTAACCCTGAATGGACATCATACTTAAGATTACATATTTGGATCCTGGAGAAGAAAAAGATGAGTTTATCTTCATTTATTTTACCCTATTTCATGGGTTTTGAATTATATCTGTAGATGTTAACCTTCCACCATTACAGGTAATTTTAATGTCACTATAACTGACGCTCCACACTGCAAAATCATCTAAGCAAAAAGGCGACCAGAAGCTCTTAATGGGGATGCACTAATAAACATTCATCCCACTAAAATGTAGAACACCAAATTTATTCATGTTCTTAATTCATTTGTGGTCTTCACAAAATTTTTACTTCTAAACTGCAGACTTGTGTGTTTAACAGATTGACTGTCAGATGGCTAAAAAACTGCCTGGATAGCTTTGTCCAAGGAGTTCCTCACAACCAAAAAGGAGTAGTATTCCTCAAGGATCCAATACTATTTCAGATCTTCAAAAATTACACAGCGGGTGGGATTGACTGTATCCTCCACAAGTTTGCAGAAGGCACGAAGCTGAGTGGTGCAGTCAATTCACTTGAGGGAAGGGACAGCATCCAGAGGGACCTTGACAGGCATGAGGAGTGGAATTATGCCCTGTGGAGACCACGTTGCTTCTTTTCAATATATAAGGGCAGCCAATAGGAAAGACAAAGCCGGACTTTTACCAAGACCTGTAGTGGTAGGAGAAAGGGTAGCAGTAGATTTAGACAGGATACCAGAGAAAATTTGCTGAGAGAAGTTGTGGAAGTCCTGTCATTCAAAGTGTTCAGAGTCAGGTTGGATAGACTTTTGAGCACCCTGACATAGTGAAAGATGTCCATGGTCACAACAGTAGGGTTAGACTAAGGCCCCTACTAACCCAAATTATTTTATGGTTCTATGATTCATGTAATTCTGTACTGTTACATCGACGACGGTATATATGGCTATAGTGTTTGTCCTATAGTGTTTAAATTTCTTAAAAAGAAATAAGCAAATGAAACCCTCTGTTCCACTTGATGGCAAATAGGTCTGAGAACAGGAGGAAAGTTCCTGGAACCAGTTCTATTCACTAATGTCACTGAGAATGTTAGCAATTAATTTTTCACAGTGTTTATTCATTTAAAAAAAAAAAAGAAAAAAAAAAAAGTCTTTTAAGAACTATTTCCTTTTTCCTACTTACAGTATACATTTTTTGGGTTAATTAGGGCAGTGGGGCCAATTGTCAGGTTTTATATTGTTACAGTACATAATAGGCTTTTTAAAAGTAAAGGAGAAAAATACTAATAAAAGGGGAAATACTCTTTAAACTTCCTATTGATGGTTGTTATTGAAATAAAAAATATGCATTTGGTACTTCAGGGAAAAAATCATAACATGGTTTATGTAATCCTTCCTTAGACATTCAATAAGGTTATGTTGATTCAAAGCTCTTCTTAAAGATAAAAATCCTCAATAAGCCTTGCATTATGAGTCATGTGATTAAAGGCAAAAGAAAAAGAAGTTGATTGCACTTTTTTTCTGACAGGAGCATCATGACAAACATATATTTTAAATTCAAAGTGCAGCTGCATCAAACACAACATGCAGACTTCCTGCAATTAACTCAACAAATTCATCACTCTGCCTTAATTACAATGCCACTAGCCAGCATTAACTTAAGCTGTAATTCCAAGATGCAGAAAGATGTTCCTGTCCTCCCACAGGCTAATCCTGTTTCTTCTCTGTTCTTTTGTGAAGTTGGTATGTTTTACTCCTTGATTCTCAGCCTCATATAAAGGAAAATATAGTTGGATGGGAACGATTTAAATTGTCTTCACCTCTCAAGGCTATTTTAAATTTACATTCAAATGCAACTTTATTTTTTTCATTTTTATTGCAAAAACACATTTAGAGAACATGGAATGAAGGATTTTAAAGCAATGTTTCAAAGGGGAAGCCTTCTTAGAATCACATATAACTGTTTAAACTTTTGATCAAAGACAACCTTTTCAGCATGCAAAATTATACATGTGAACAAGACAAAAAGGTTATTTGAGTCATCATTCACTGCAACACTGGAAAGATGAGTATGTATATATTGATACAAATATCAATTGCCCCAAATTTGCTTTATATTTTTTGCACACCTAAAATGTGTGATGCATGATTCATGTTTCAAACCTTCTCAGAGAATAAAAGGAAAGTCTAAAAGATATTCAACAAAAAATACTTCTTTAACCATCAAAATTAACAAGTTGGCTACACTGATAAAATTGAATGTCTGGCATGTGGCAGAACATGAAGGAGCACATCTTTAAAGAAGATTTGTACAGTGAATTTCTCACAATGTTTCTATACAATGTAATAGCTGCAAACACCGCTCACCCCCTCAAAAAACCTCCAAAAAGACACCCCGACAAAACCAGGAAAAAATAGTTAAACAAGAAGATAATTCAAACTTAGAAGTGAATTAGAAAAAACAGACTTCAAAATTAACCTCAAAATTTCATAAGCAGGTAATAAAGTGTACAGAAAGGTTTTTAAAATTTCTGTTCCACTTTATGTGTTCCAATCTCTCAAGTATTTTAAATTTCCTCTTCTCTCTTTTTGTAGGTCCTTATTTTTAACAAACAGCATAAGAAAGTGAAGGGGCTTGTGAACCTTTGCACTTACATGGGAGAGTGAAATGTAGGAGTAATTGTTCAGTTGTCCATCACATTCATAAGAGACTGACATTTCTTTTTTTAGTGGAGAGGATAACTGCCACACAATAGGATGGGCACTAAAATTAAGTTTAGTATCCTAAACCAGAGAGATGTATTGTACAGTCTTCTACTTCATGACTGCTAGAGCAAATAAAGCCATTACAGCTGTCTTTGTGAAAATGAGCTCAAGAATATGTGCACTTTTGAAACAACAATCGATATACCAGTATGGTCAGAAAAATTATTTCACTAAATAAAATGACGTTAAATGCTTATCTAAGGGCTTAAAAACCACCTACTCAAACCCTGAAGAGTACATCCAGAGTTATTCTGGTGCTACCCCCAAAGCTTTGGAATAGCAGCCTTTAAAAAAATGTAGTGCTATGCGATGTAATCTTGTTAGCAGAGTGCACAAAATTAACTGACAGGTTAATAATCTTCTAATTTTATTTCTGACTCTTTTCTCAGCTTTTGAGCAAAACTGAGAGTTAAACTTTGAGTGAAAGCTAGAGGCATAGTGTGTCTGTTTTCAGTTATTCTTCAGTCAGGAACACTATAGAGACACTATAGAAAACTTAAAGCCATCTGGACCCAGGCTTGACTGACACACCCTGGAGACTCCGATGGACTAGATGACCTCCAGCATTCCCTCCAACCTTACCTTTGCTGTGATCCTGTGAAAATGATTTCACTGTTCACAACAGGAACAATCATCTCTCCTTGAGGTCTGCTCATGTTTCCCAAATGTACTCAATATCTATGAGCTAATAATTGTGTGACAGTAAGAAGAGTTCTGGGAATATTAATTCTCTGTGTTTAGCATGGTCTTGTTACCTTGGTGTCATAAAAACTCTGAACTGTTGGTGTCAGTTCCTCATTTACAGTTCTAACATTGCTTAAGGATAATGGAAAACCTAACAAAAACTTGTAAAGCTTAACAAGACAAAGGCTTTTTAAATGGGCATTTTATGTGAGCTAAGTGAGGGGTGAAGCCTCCAGTAATAGTTCATATTTCATGGGGACTTGGTTTTCATGAAATCATCTCGGTGTCATCTTTCATACATAATACAATATCAGTTCATTAAAATTCTCAACGCAGCACTGAACTTGGTCAGAGTGAAATGGGGCTGACAAACCTCATGTCTGATGCACAGATAACTAGACCTTATGAAGGTGAAACTAGTTTTCAGTATCTGTACTGTTCACTTGATTGATTCCATCTTAGAAGTCATGTGGCTTAATGTTTCCTGCATGGCCTGCCACTGTCATGCAAACATGACCTGATAACACATTGTCAGGAGCACTCCTGAGAGCTTACAGCAATCTAAAATCTTTTCACGGAGTGTGAAGTTCCATCTGAAATGTGCATATTTGATAAGCAGTTCCTCTTCTTCTATCTTTCATTTTCAGAAAGTTAATCTTCTGTGCTCCACTGAATCTTATGTCAAAATGATCTGGCTCAAAAATGCATCAGGTGGCCCAATAGTACTGGGCTTCTGGGAGCAGACAGGTTTCCTTTCCCATCCCTGGACAGCAGCATGAATGGGAGCAGCAGTATGTTGCACTGGTCGGACCCTTTCGAGGAGATGCACTTTCAGGTATCAGGATAAAAATCCATTTGAATTCAGTTCTGTTACTCTCTGGTCCTTATAGTTAGGCTCAGGTACAGAATATAAACCATTTTTCCTCTTGAAGAGGTATTCTTAGCAAGTGGGCCATGCTGTGTATCTCTTTTGCCCATGTAACCTCCATACTTAATCTCAGAATACGCCAGAACAATTTCAGTCAATGACAACTTCCATGGATTATCACAGCAGTGATTTGCTACACCTCTAGCACTCAGAATTTTGTTGTCTGAGTGTCTGTCCCCACACTGTCAGGGATGACCTTATCTTTCACACCACACCAATCAAATCTGTATGATAATGCCACCTGCCTCTGCTATTTATATTGAAATAAAACAATCAGTTTCTACATTCACACACCCAAATGTCAAGCCAAAGGACTTTATGTGGCCTACAATTTGCTAGTCATTCACTAACCTCTCCTGCATAAATCACTCCCAAATTTAAAGCAGTAATAATTTAGTTTTTATGTTAGAAAGAATAGTTTGCCCACAACATCTCAGGAGTTGCTCTGGTATCTCACAACCCCCCATGCAGCAGATGTTTCCCCTTGCTTCTGTAAAGAGTCTGGGAGAGGAAACTCCAGAAAGACACCCTGAGTTACAGAAATTCATTGCTAGGTCAGCTTTAACACAACTCAGTATCTATTGCCCCATAAATCACCCTGAAGGAAACTTCCCTTGATTGCTGCAGGTATTTGACAGTAACTCTATGCTGGTTTTCTGGATTTGCAGCTATTCAAAATTATTCTTTCTGTGTTTTCTAATTATTTGATAGATTAAGAAAAAAAAAACAACAACAACAACAAAAGGTGAAAAAAAAGGAAGGATAAAATATCAATATTTTATTTCCAGGCAAAAGGGCTGACATTGTAGTTTAAGCAAAGCTGCTGACTCTGGTGCAAACACTAGATAATGTTGCAAAATACAACATGTCAAGTGAGAGATTGCAGTTGTACTGTTTAGATTGTAGGAATGATGTTTGAAAAGTTTGTTCTGATTAATTAAATTAAATTTAGTTGATTAAGGAAATTAATGTTCTTCATTTATTTATAGTCAAAGGAAATTTCTCTCAAATACATTTTGGCAGACAGTAACACACAGGAAAAATCAAAGTTTTCTTGCTTTATATGTTCTCTCATCTGTTTTCCAATGACAATGTAATTTTGCTGGCATGAGTGATGAGGCATTTGCCTTTTGAGATGTGTGCTTCCAGATAAGAAGACGGGAAGAAATTGTCCAGTAGTCACATTTTCACTCTGAAATATATGATGTCAGTGTTTTATCGCTGTCAAGGGTTGGATGCAAACCATGGAATTAAAAGGGTGG
Source organism: Rhadina sibilatrix (assembly GCA_013400275.1). NCBI lineage: Eukaryota > Metazoa > Chordata > Aves > Passeriformes > Phylloscopidae > Rhadina > Rhadina sibilatrix. The sequence goes on from VWYO01012747.1 coordinate 75,562, forward strand.
AACCCTTCTCCACTTTGACTCTCAAAGAAGACAGCAACCTGCACAGAGGCTGAAAGACATAACTGAATGCCATATGCACTGTACAGTATGCTTTCTTACACATTCACAGATCTGCTAAGCATTATTCAACAAGCACTAGCTGCACAATGCTATGACAAGTCAAGTTTTAACAGGAAGCAAGAGCTGCTTTTTAAGCATTTGAAAGGGGGTAAAATGGAAGAATGAAATTATGATATTTTATTTCCAGTCTAGCCTACAGCAATGAGACCAGTAAACTCACTTAAAATTATTTTGAAGCTACCCTGAGGCAAAAAAATCATCAAGATGGAAGAGGAGAGCTAAAACATAAAACAAGCTTTTCAGCAGCAGAGCCATCCTTCCCATTAATCACACCAGCTGAAAGATACGCTTCTGTCCCCCTAAACTCCCTTTAAAATTACTATTTATAGTATGTCATACAGTCAGCTAGATCTACTAGGCCTTTTTTTAGTATTTAATCATACAGATTATTTTCAACACACTACTGGATTTTCCACATTCAATTGCAAAAATATCACATAAAACACTGCACTTGGCCACAGCTTGTCTGAAATTTTAAAATTTACCTTCCTTGTAAGAGAACATAGTCGAACAGTTACTGAAAGTCAGCTCTTCTAAATTAAAAACAAAGAAACAAACAAAATCACCAAAAGAAACTCAGAAAAAAAGCTATGCCAGAAGATGGCAAGTACTTCCAAAACCAAATTTCTAGCCATATTTCAAAGCATTAACACCTAGATTGTCACATTACATACTGGTAATTGACAGGTAAAAATTGGGGTAGGCAATTGAAATACTTAGTCCAGTGAGTCTGCTGAATGGAGATTTTGAAATTCCTCTGAATCAGGTCCTCAAGACTAAATAGAACTTGGAATAGAAATACAATGCTCAAGACATGAAGGAATTGAAGCACTGGTTGATTCAGCCACTTTGTCTGATTAACTGACCTGCTAGGTCCTGATGGTTCTGGTAACATTAATATCAACATTGAAGATAATTTCTCTTGTGATATGCTTTCAAATCCTCAATCAGTCTTTAGAGATCTCTAACATTTGGCCTATATGAGAAATGTGGTGTTTAACCAGACACCTGTGTGGTACAGCAGCTAAGAAGGAGCCATAGTAAGTTAAGCATGAAGGAGCAAAATCTCTTTTATCTCTAAATGTACTTCAACTTGCCTTAAACCACTTCATAAATTATAAATACTCTCTGTATTGGATTGTAAGAGGTTATTTCTCCTTGGGATTTTGAAGATTTCCCAACACAGGTATTTATAAGACAGTGCTACTTCAGTCTCAGCAGCATTCACCTGCTGCTTCACAACTTTCCAATAGTTAACAGAAGTTCTTTATAACTTCTCTAAAAAGTCATAATTTTTTAATGAATAACTATAAATCAGAATTTAATATCACTAATACAACTTCTTATGGACTAGACCTACTTCATCTTTCAGTTGTATTTACATAATTGATAGCTCTCAGCCTTACTTAATATGAGCTTTCTTAGACCTTTTGAAATCAAAGTTTGAAATACACTAATTAGATTTATCATAGTCTCATTAATATCCAGGGAGGGGTTATTTTTTTTCTTTGCATTTGCACTTTTCTTTTTGTTTGAATACATGAATTTTACTCTTCCAGAAGAAACAAATGTAACTTTAATTGCACAAGTATCATCTAAAGGTCACAAGTATCCAGGGAGGCTATCCTACATCTCCATTCTTCAGTCAACATTTTGGCTCTGCTCAGACAAGACAGTTAGACACAGGCATAACATTAAATACCTAAATAGGTCCATTGGACATGAGCAGTAAGATAAAAAAGAATGGAGTTCTTAGTAAACAGATTTCCACCCCAATTGAAAAGACATGCTTCATTTGTTTTATTGGGCTTTTTTTTTTTCCTGCCCTATTATAGTGCTTAAGTATTCATAAGGCATTTCCCAAGTACCAAAGTACTCATAAGAACACTGCTGAGCTTGAAATGCACCTTTGCAGCCTGACCAGAAGTGCAATGTCCTTAGTATTTTCTGCACTCAATACAGCTTTCTAGTCCCACCTATGTCTTTTGTCGTATATGAAATATGAAATATACATCACTCCACGTGTTACTCAGGTTGCATTTTTCTGACAAACCACAAGATGACTTGATGTCAAAATACTATTACCCATTCATGAAAGCAATGGGTCAGTCTTCCCAGTTCAGGAATTACTTTTTCCAAGTCTCAGGAGAATCTCTGTAAGAAAAACCAAACAAGAAAGTAAGAGTTTTGTTCTTTTGAGTTGTCTCTCAGTGCTCTCAATTATTTTGCTACTGGTTTCAACTTTACCAGAAAAGGTTCTCAAGACCTTTTGACAACATATGCAGCAAGGACCACATGAAGTAGGGAGAAATTGTCACATATTTGATTTAAGACACAAAACCATTAAAAAAAAATGCTTCGTATCATATCATCTATATACAGAGCTTGACTAAGAGATTCAATTTGTAATCAAATGCAACATGGATAACATGAGATCAATATTTTAAGCACATTTTAGTCCCAGTTTTAGCATCTGTCCTGGTTTTGACTGGAATAGACATAATTTCTCTTCAGGCCCTGTTACAATACTGTGGTTTGGATTCGGAATGAGAATAATGTTCATAGCGCACTGATGTTTTGTTTTTTGCTGGTCATGTTTATCTTGAAAGTATTTAGATATAAATATGTAGATATATTTATATATCTAATATTTACTATTTAGATATAAATATATATCTATATATTTAGATCTATAGCATGGAAATACACTGATATATGTAGACAGACACAAATATATGCATGCACACAAACAACATACCTGCAAAAAGATAGGCCTGGTGAAAAATCCAGAGTTCATCACTAGTTTTATTTGTTTTGTTTTTATGTCTGCCTTGCTTGAGAAAGAGAATCAAGTAAATGTGACCACTCAGAAGGAATGCCCAGAAAGCATTGCCTTGAGTCAAAGATCATAAAATTAGGGTTTTGCAAGCTTCTCTAGACATTTCTACCAACCTAATTCAGTATATCGGTATACTGATCTACTGGTATGTCTTCAACATTTTTCTGTAACAAACTAGACTGACTATATGGACTGCACAGTCTGGACTGCACTGGTCTGAAATTATTTAGTATTTGCATAATAAATAATGGAAAAGTTTAGCTTCTCACATAGGAGAATGTAATATATGTAGAAGTATGTAAAGTATGTTGAACCCATAAAAGTAGCCATCTTCTGTTGGATGCATATCTGATAAAACAGAAACAGGAGACAAGAGCAAGGAACAGGGATTTTTTTTTTTTTTTCATGTTAACCAACTGCAGTGTGGTTGTATTTGGAAGCAGTAAATTATCTGTGCAGACTTTTCACTGACAGTTGTGGTTAATCTGATTTGGACGTGAATTCACTGCAATCACAGACTTTACACTGGTCTGAGACATGTAAGTTTATGAGTTCTAGGCAACATAAGAATAATTTAAAAGGGAACTACCTTCAGTTGCTGAATTAACTTGATAACCCCTCAAAACCAACAAAAACAAGCATAGTTAATTGTGGCAATAAAATGTGTGGAATTAACATGTATGAATTATGAATATGAAGATTATGGACTTTGTAAGTCTAGATACTTCACCAGCACAAGAAAATCATGCTTCTTTTATCCTCACTGTAACTCAATTACTCCAAAAAATTAATCAGAGTCTCTACTAGTTAGAAAGAGTATGTCCTGCTCTTCAGGCACTGCCTTGGTACTTCCTAACATTTCACGGATGACCTGCAAAGGAAACAGGAGTTGTACTGATCTCCAAGAAGACTGAATAAGGATAAGCAACTCAAGCAGTTCAAATCCTGTTGTGGTGGCAAACTGGCATCTCTTCTCTTACACAGGTATGTTTGATTGAACAAACAATTGCTTCAATGCAGCAAATGTAAACCATAAGAGAGAGGGGATTTTTTCCTCCATTTCCTCAATCAGTCACAGAGTTGTATGGCTGTTTACTGAGCCAACTGGTTTTGGCTAATGTAGCTGTTCAGGTCCTTCAGAAAGCCCACAGCTATGCTGTTTTGAACAGTACTGTTGTGCTGGAGAGTACCAGCCATCAGTGTCTGTGAGCTGGCTAGAGCCCTGCCCTCACTCTAACCACTTCACTATCCAAAGCCTGTTATATTCTACAGCTGTGGCAGATTTGCTATGCTAGATGCATACTGACTGCCCAGGGGCACTCAAGGGATTAATGAGTAGTTTTGTAGTCAGCCCAACCCAAGAATTCCATGAATAATCAATGGTACTTGAGGCTCTTCGGGTAATTGAATTGCAAACCTAGTAATAACTAGAGATGTATCAGCAGCAGAATTATGCTTATGCCTGCCTCTAAATGTACAGACTAATGAAAAAACCTACTGATTGTGAGGATTATTTATCTACTTCTATACCTATATTAAAAAAGGAGTCTCTATAAATTTTTGAATCAGACTGATGTTCATCCTCTCTGAGTCACCCTCTAATTGTGCCTAAACCATGTGATTCTAGTACACCCAGTGGCAAGATTAGGAAAGGAATAGAACACAATAAAATTATACATATATTTTAAAGGTGGAAGGAAAATTTAACGCTAGAAGACTGATTTTAATGAGTTAGTCATGGAGAAACAGGTTAACAACACCACATGACTAAATGTTTTTCTGTAGAATGATCTCTAATTACAAGTTCTCCTGTGTGTGGACAGAGAAAAGCAGCACCATATGCAAACTCAGACTCCCTTTCTTTGTAAAATATTAGATTAGGACATAGGTGAATTTTTAAAATATCAAATGAAATTTAATGGCTGAGGAAAGAGGTATTTTCTATTTTTTTTTTTTCTCTGTGACCAATGACATTAAGAGATCAAGCAGTTAAATCAACAGGCACAAACAACAATAAAGAAGATATTTATATTCTAACTACTAGAAGTAACTACTGAAGTAGTTATATTTAACTACTGAAGTTAAAGTTAAAGGATTGTTACAACTCTGGAAAGTAGACATAGCCAAGATTTTACTACAGACCTCGCCTTGCCATGTTTCTCTCTAAAGGCAATACATTTTTCTTATGATGACTGATTTTCCTCTTGATTACTTTCAGATGCATCAGCTGGTGTCACTTTTTAATCATTAACAAGCAGTGTCTTCCAACATCATATTTGCTGTGGTTTGTAGCCATTCCCTGACACAGGATTCTCCCTTTGATGAGGCAAAGCAACAGTCACTTGTGACTTAAGCAAGCAGCTGCCACACTGTAGGGGAACAGAAGCACATCATAGCACAAGAGACACAAACAAGTGAAGATGCATCCATTTTCCTGCTGGATTTGCCACAAAGATTATTTCTGTAATATCACTACAAAATTTTTCTTCAAAATATTCCTGATCACTCTACTGCTGCTTCAATTGTTTGCAAAGCTATACCACAGCTGAAGAGGTGGGTGTCTCAGAGGAGGTGGGGGAGTGAAATAAGAACCATAATTGTCTTCAGCCATCATTCAAGTCAATTACTATTTGTGCTTACAAAGCAAAATTAATGGCCTCATTGGAGAATTTACCTTAGCAGACATCAACAGAAAAACTGCAACTGACCATACTCAAGTTATTTGTAATGGCAAATATAAAAACAGTGTCTTCTCATGCATTTGCCTGAAGGGTACCTTCTTCCCCATCTGCTCCTATGTACTGCTGCTCCAGCTACTATGATTCACTGCTGTTTTTGTAATTCACTCTTTTGGTTAGACCAGGTTTCTTCTTACTTTCTCAGAGATAACACTTATCCACCATATTTCAGAAAAAGTTCTAAGAAGCAATGTCCAACATTATTTACATTATGCTACATTGCAACATTATTTCATCATACAAGATCCATCTTCCACAATTTTTCTTTCAAAAGCTCAAGACTTCTACCTACAAGCTTCCCATTCCTCTCATTCTTTCCTTGTTCTTTTCATTCCTCAAAAGAATTTTCAAATGAATTGCCCATACATAAATCCTTTGCTCTGCCAAATTGAGAGCCTCTGGTCATATCAGCACTTCTTTATTCCTTTCCTCTTTTTCTCACACTCTGTAATATAGCCCATAAAAAGCATAAAATGTTTATTTTCTCTTTCCAAGACACTAACTATATTCAAGTGGTTCCTTGTTCAATCTCTCTTTGCAGGTTTTTCTTCATAATTTCTCTGGTTTAATTTTTTCAAATGAAATCTAAATATCATTTTTGTCCTGTATCTGTATCTGATAACACAATACCTGATTACCTAGAGCATAACATGAGAAATTCATCTTCTTAACTCTACCTTCTTCCTCAATAATATAAATTTAATAAATGCTGAACCATTACTAAGGCTTTCATATGAAATCAGAAGAGGCATATTATTCAAAAAATCATGGTCTTCTTTAGCATCTCCTGAATGCTGAAGACACCTTCTGGTTTTACTAGAAAATTCCCAGATTATAGCTTCTGTAAAAACACAGACTAAAAAAAAAAAAAAAATCGGTCTTCATCTCAGTAGATATGTACTCCCATGAAAACCCAATCAGAATTAAAATAATAGGCAAAAGGATGCTTTTGACACTTACTGAGGGTGGGGAGTAACCTAGTAGTTGATTAGATAGCAATATTTTTCACACTACATGCTCGCACTAGGCTACTGCACAGAGCAGACTGTTAGATCCATAAGGCTGTAAAAAGAATTAAAACATTGCATGACTGAAACCTAACAGTGAGTGCATTGAAGAAGTGTTCTATTCCTCTGGGGAAATG
>VWYO01012793.1:0-10518 GCA_013400275.1 Rhadina sibilatrix
TTAAAGGTGATACAAAGCTCTTTACTCCTAAGGGAAAGGAGATTTTCAGTTCTTGAGATGAAGATGATTTTGGAAATAGAAGAAGAGAACCTTTATGTTATACTAGAGGACGCATTCTTAAACAGTACCCCTAATAAGTAGATATGGCCCATGTGCAGGGAAAGCTGCTAATGGGTAGGATTTCACAGTTTGCAGAGGTTCCTTTCAGATCCTTGCAGATGTGTGGCATGAGAGCCACCAGAGAGAGGACTGTTCCTCTTGTGACAATGCCCCTATAAGACCCAGAAAGATTCCTTTCCCAAAAGAACTGATNGAGCCACCAGAGAGAGGGCTGTTTCTCTTGTGACAATGTCTCTATAGGACTGAGAGAGACTCCTTTCCTAAAAGAACGGATGAAAGATTATTTTTAAATGGTAAAACTGACTGAAATTACAGGTTTTGTCTTTTTATGTTGTGTGCAGGAAAGTGAACACTTGTGAGGGGAGGGAAGGATGTGTTGAAAGTTTCATTTGTTTTTTTGTTTTTTTCCTTTTGTCTTATTTTCATTCTTTTAGTGTGTGTAAATAAACTATCCTTGTAATTTTAAGGTAGGCCTGTTTTGCTCTTTATGTTCTCCTAGTCACATAAAATATAGCAAGGGGTGAAACCATCCCAGGGTGAGCAAGAGCCAGCGAAGACAGGAGAGACAGAAGGCAGGTTGGGGCCAGGGCAAAGGAAGGAGCAAGGCAGCCTTTGTTGGATTTACACCCTTTTCTGACCCAGAGATGGGGTTCATGAGAGGCGTTTGAAAACTTTTATTCCATTTTCAGTCTCATGTGAAGGGTGAGACAATATAGGTGTTATAACTCACGCCATCACAATCAGAAGCCAAACTATTTCCTAATTACAATACATTATAAGTGTTTCTTGGCCTATCAGCTTTTGCCATACAATGCTGTTGGTGCCCTAAAGCCAATCATCTAAAATTACCCCTTGTGGGTCCTACTACAATGCATCTTTCATAGTTCTGTTTCTCCAAAGTATCTAGTCTTATTTGCAAGGCCATCCTTTGAAACTTGTTTCTAGTTCCATTTTTCTCTTAATAATGTCCGTCCTATTCCATGGCCTTTCTAAGTCAGCATTTCTTATCTCAGAGTTTGCATACAGATGCATACTATGTGAGCCTTCTGTCAGGCTTTGAGAATTCTCTGCAAATCCATTTCCCACATTTCCCCCTCTCTCTTGAATGGAAAAGACTTCTTTGATGGCCTTGTTTGTCCTTTGCCGCGCACAATGAGGTACACAACGCACGATCACTAACACTATCACTATCACAAATCAATGCATATAAACCTATTGTGCAAAGCTTCTTTAGCCAAAGTGCAAAGCTTCATCCTTCAAACAAGTCATCCAGCTATGATCTATCATTTGCTTTAATTTGATTTGCCAAATTCTCAGTTTTTGAAGTTGTTTGTGGGTGGACTCTGAATGATCAGACAAATTGATACAACACAATCTTTCAAATTCTTGGTAACCATGCCCATGTGCCAGTAAAAGAAAATCGATGACAGCCCTGTTTTGTAACATTGTAAGGTTATATGTCTAACATCTGCCATCATGTCACTAATTACAATGGAAGTAGCATTGACTTCTTTACTTAGCTGACACCCTACTCAGTCTAATTGTTTCAATGCCATGCCTGAGGCAAGTTGAGGCAGAAATAAACCTAATGTAACTCATTTTGCAGTGCCCCAGGGTTTGAGATTGCTATTACAGTTTTCTTCATAATGATGGGCCTTCTATCAGGCTTTGAGAATTCTCTACAAATACATTTCCCACAGCAGCCAAGGAACTGTGGTGGGCCTCAGCAAGCATCTGTGCTGAGCCACGATGCAGTCAGTTTTAATACCTCCTGTCCCCTCCTAAAGCCTGCCCGCAGACTGAATACCATAGGTCTGGCCCAAAATTTCTTTGCCTCTCATTAGTGGAGATCTTTTCACAGCCTGTTTGGAGAAGCTCCTCCACAACATCTCCTACTGACTGCCTCATGTGAGGTGTTGCCAGGCAAAATCCCCTCAAAGATGAGGCTTCCCTACTCCTGGCTGCCCCCTGCAAGTAGCATCAGTGCACACCCTCTCCCCTCATGTCTCTGAAATCCCTGACAGCCAGGGTTGAGGCAAGCTAGAAAGGCTGAATCAAAATTAAATTGGCTCCTCACATATGGCTAAGTGCTGTTGTGCCACACACACCAGAGCTCTAACAGGAAGTCTGCCAAGCGGTATGTTACAATTGGTGCTTTGTGTTTTTCCAGTTCCTTTGGCAGCTGAGTGCAGGCCATTTCACATGGACTGATACCTGATATGTCTGGAACTGGCTGTCCAAAGGGTGGAAGCACAGTCCCACCACTTGTCTTGGAACAATTCAACCTGCACTGGAACAGAAGAGTCAAAACAGCTAGCAAAAGGAAAGTACCCAACACAACACACCTGTGTTAATCAGTTTATAAATCTGGTCTTACTTCTTTATGATCTGGCTTCAAATATGCCATAGACTTCAAGATTTTGTCAAGATCTTGGAAGTTACTACCCACTTATTCAAAAAGCTCTTAGCTGGGATAGAGTTGACTTTCATATTGGTCTCTTTCTGGATTTGTATGGGAAACAGTGTTGACAGCTCAGAGTTTATGTTACTGCTGAGCATTGCTTATATGACAACACAGAACTTTTCTCACTTTTTACTCTTTTTATTCTTTCCCCATCCCACTGGGAGTGCATGAGTGAGCAGCTGGCTGGGTCTTGGTTGCTGGCCTGGTTTAAAACATGACAGATGTGCCTACAGAAAAGGTCAGTGTCATGGGAGAAGCAGGCACAGAGATGTGAGGAAGGTTATTATGCTGCTTTCTCATAGCCAAAGATAGTACAATTGTTTTTTCACAGCATTTCTTCAAAAAGCAGATAGCTGTAATGGATAATTCAACAGTGTAGGTTTCAGTTATGCCTGTTTCTTCATTTAATCTCAGTAATATTAGTTGTTATAAGTGTGTTGACACATGTTGCCAATGATTTATACAAACTAAGATATGACAGATGAAAACAATCGTATGAGGGAGAAATTCTGTGTCTATAAACAATGCATCAAGTGAAATCATGCAGTTTGAAGTAAGGAATGGACGTACAACAACATACTAAAAATGTTCATGTAAATATATATATATTTTCATGTTGCCTTTCCTACACCCAAGGTTTGATCTTTCATAGAAGCTTATACAGTAGCTCCTAGCTACTCTGTGAAGCAGATCTAAGTCCAGTAGGAAAGGAATAAGATTTATTTCAAAATTTGCTGGCTTAAGATTCCAGTATTCATTTATATCTGGAGTTCAAAAAGTCCAAGAGAGCACCTTTTAATGATTTTTTGTATGTGGTTTCCATGGCCTGGGTTTTGGTATTGGGGGTTCACAGAGGTGGCTTCTGTGAGAAGCTGCTGTAAGCTTCCATCGTGTCTGGCAAAGCCAATCCCTGGTGCCTCCAAAGACAGACACACTGATGGCCAAGGCTGTGCCAATCAGAGATAGTGGCAACGCCTCTGTGATAACAGATTTAAGAAGAAATCAAAACAAAAGTTATTGTGCAGTTTTAATAGACCAGAGAAGAGCACAGTGAGAACATGTGAGGAGGACAGCTCTGCAGACACAAAGGTCAGTGGAGAAGGAGAGGCAGGAGGTGGTCCAGGCACCAGAGCCAAGAGGTGGAGAGGGAGGGATTTTTGAGGATTTATTTTACTTCTCATTATCCTCTGCAGCCCGTGGTGAGGCAGCTGTGCCCCTGCAGCCCATGGAGGATCATGGGGACGCAGACATCTACCTGCAGCCCAGAGAGGAGCTCCTCATTGGAGCAGGTGGATGCCTGGAGGAGGCTGTGATCCTGTGGGAAACCTGTGGAGAGGGAGGGGCCCTTTTCCCATGCTGTTGCCGTACTTGGAGGACTGCATCTCATAGAAGAGTGACCCATGCTGCAGCAGTTTTGGGAAGGCTGTTGTCTGTGGGGTGGACTCACACTGGAGAAGTGTGTGCAGAAGTGTCTCCCATGGGAGGGCCCCCACATTGCAGGAGGAGAAAGAATCCTTGCCCTGAGCAGCAGGAGAAGCCGTAGGTGATGAACAGAACATAATCCCTATTTGCTGTCTCCCTGTGCAGTTGAGGTAGGAGGTACAGCTGGAAAGAGGGAGGGGTGGAGGGAAGGTATTTTTGAGGATTTATTCTACTTCTCATCCTGCTCTGATTTTGTCAGTAGTAGATTTACCTCATGTCTCTAAGCTGACCTTGTTCTGCCCTTAACGGTATTTGGTGAGTGATCTCTCCCAGTCCTTATCTCAACCCATGAACCCTTCATTAAATTTGCTCTCCTCTGTCCAGAGGAAAGTGAGAGAGCAGCTTTTGTGGGTGCCTGGCATCCAGCCAGTGTCAACCCAGTGACAACAGAGTGGAGAATCATGTAGTCCTTTTTCCAGATAAGAATGCTGACTTAGAGCATTCTTATCTGGAAAATACTAAAGGAGTATCTGGCCATTCTTGAAGGGGTTTCTTCTTTATCAGAACATGAAGTTATTCCAGAGGTGTACAGCAATGTATGACTTTGTTTTACAAGTAAGGTTTTGATAGTGGGGGGTTGGATTCTCTGGGAAGATGCTGGAAGCTTGCCTCATGCCTGATGGAGCCAGTGACAGCTCTCCAAGATGGACCCAGCACTGGCCAAGGCTGAGCCCATCTCTGATGGTGGCAGAGCCTTTGGGATAAAATTATCAATGGAAAAAACATATTGCACAGAAGTTCTCTCAGCCAGTGAAAAGTGGAGCGAGCAGATGTGAGACAAACAGCGTTGCAGACAGCAACGTCAGTGAAGAAAGAGGGGAAGAATGTGCTCCAGGCACCAGAGCAGATGTCTCACTGCCATCTATGGAAAAGACTGTGGGGATCCATTGTTGTCTCCCTTCTGCCCATCTCCATGGCAGAGCAGAGATCTACCTGCAGCCTATGGAAGATCCCATACTGTACCCTACAGAAGGGAGTAGAGCATCTCTTCCTTTCCAAGATGTTGGTGAAGAGCTCCAGCACATGGGAAGAGCTCATGTTGGAGAAGTTCATGGAGGACTATTTCCCATGGGAGAAACTCAGAGCTGGAGTAGGGGAGGAGTGAGAGGAGACCTACACATTATGGAGAGGAGAGGCAAAGTGTGGAGAAGGGACTGCAGCCTCCATTCCCCTTCCCTTCATGCCACTGGGAGGAGGAAGTGGAAAATAAAGTTGAGACCAAGAAGGAGGGAGGGATTGAAAGTGTTTTAAAGATTTGTTTTCTCATTATCCTGTTCTGATCTGATTGAAAACAAATGAATTTCCACAAGTTGTGTCTGCTTTGCCCATGACGTTAATTTGTGAGTGATTTCTCCCTGTCTTTATCTCAGCCCATGAGCACTTTGTTGTGTTTTCTCTCACCATCCCTGCCACTGAGGAGGGATGGGTTAGCGCACCTTTGGTGGGCACCAGGCATACAGACAAAGTCAAACCAGCAAAAAATTATATAAGAGTAATGTATACTGACAATCAATAATAAAAAAAAAAAAAAATCTATTTTCTTGATGTCAGTCAACTAGTCAAGCACATAATTTTTATTCAAAAAATCCACAAAATTCTGCCTATTAATGTGTCTGGTTAATGACTATTAACATGTCATGATTGTTGGGGTGCTACTAACCTGAAGTGGAGAGATTCTGCCTTATTTATTCAATATTATAGTATTCTTTATTTATTTTGACATTCACTCCAAATTTAGACTCAATTAATATGCTTTTGAAATGTAAGTATTAATCAGAATCTCTCAATATTGTATGACTAAAATAAGAAAGTTTGACATGTTGTAACTTTGGAAAGGATTAAATTTTGATGTATCTATTATTTCTCTAGAGGTAACATTTTAGGAGCTCTTGATTAGCATGTATTTAGGGATTCCTTTTTTTGTGTATGGGCAAGTGGATTTCTTTACAGTTCTAGCAACTTTGGCACATTGGATATGGAGGATTTTCCATGTAACTGCTTTCTGGAAAAGCAATTCACACATATACTGAGTCTGAGAGCTAAGAAACCAGCTTCAGTATGTTAGTGAGGGTTTAGTGAGACTGAGTTAAATTTTGAGGGTTTTCTTGGAGAGGGGGATATCTTGATGACTAACGAAACAAAGAAGGGGCTTGGGATACAGTCTAGAGTTGTAACTAGACTTGCATTCATAAATTGCCGACATTGTAATGCAACATTTGTATTATATGTTTTTTAAAAAATATTATAATAATGTAGAAAATTTATGTCACATTCACCGACTGTGAAAGAAGTAAAGAAATCTTACCTGAATATAATTTTTTTCTGGGATTCTAACTCATTAGCATTGCAACTACATATTAGGAAATTATTACCTAGAGATATACTGACAATAATATCAATCCTGGCTTCTTGAAACAAGAGGTTGAAACAGTCCTTTCTCTGAACAGATTTAGTGCAATGTCTATTTTTTTCCTTTGGGAATTCTATTTTTTTTACTTAAGCATTCTATACTAACTGTTATGTCCCTGAGAGAAAAAAAAAAAAAAAAAACCAACAAAAAACAACCATGTAATTTCAACATATACAAGTAATAACTAATAAAAGAAATTATCAGTCATGAAATAATGCAATTTGAGAGTGTAATGAATCACTTACAGAAATTACTGGATAAAATGGTTTAAAAAATTTGTAGAACAAAGTAAGTAAATGCTATGCCATGAAGTACTGAATGATCTCCCCAGACATGCAATTACACATGATCCCTGGTCATAGCCTAGCATGGTAAAACCCTTCATCCAAATTTCCAGGGAGTGGTTTTAACTCATACTCTAATAAATAACAACAACAAAAAAATACAAACTGAAAAAGTAGTAAGAAATAATCTGTAGTGCTAAAAAAGAATCTCAGTTCATATTATCATCATTCTTTAAGCTTGTATTTTGCTGTATTCAAATGGTTTATAGAAATGCATGCTTTGAGGAAGCAAGTCATACAGATCTTCTTATGAGCTGAGCCACAAAATAGCATGTGCATTTGAAATTTTTTTGGTCTTATACGTGCATTGTTTCCATTGTTGCAGGAGATCAACTCACATATTTAAGATTTGTCTTCTCTAAGCATTCCCTTTTCTGCATCAATATAAACATTATTATTCGGCTGTAACTTTTTAAGTTGTACATAAAAGTACACAAATCACTCTTTTTCACCAAGTATCATTCTATTAAAATCCATGGGAGATCTAGCCGAAGAAACGAGAGAGGAAAGAAAATGAAAAATTCTTCCATCTTTCACCATCTCAATTGAAAAATCTGCATCTTAGGTGATGGAGTGATGAATATCTAAAATAAAATGTACATGACCTGAAAATAATTAATTCATAATTAAAATTTTCAAGTAACATATTTTTAAACAGTTCCAGTTTCAGTTACTGAGAAGGTTTAATTGTATAATGTTATTTACTAAGTTTTAATTGTATAATGTTATTTACTGAGCTTATATATCTTAGTTTGATTGATAATATTCTATATTCTATATTCTTCTACAAGATTTTCCAGCTGATTAAGACACAGTGAAATCTGCAACTGTGGGATTCTTGAGTTTGATCTCTCATTTTTGATGTCTGCTCATTTCTCAGTAAAACAGTTACAGAGGGATCTTAAGTAAATTGACTGGAATATTATATACAATAGATAACATTCATACTGGATTTCATTTACTGTTTCTGAAGAGAGTTACAAATGTCAGTATTATTAGTTTACTAACAGCTAAGGCTGTTTTCCAAATTTAAACACAAGGCATGATAAATCATCATTTATCCATCTAAAAGGGAAATTTTTATACAGAAGGTAGCTTTTCTAGAGACTTATATTGTGCCATAGTGCTTGAAATGTTAATAAGGGCTACTATGTAAACAGTTCTGTGTCTAAAATTATGTGTGGGACAAATGCTAAAAAGTTAAAAATACCGAAATTGAAAACATTACTGATATTAATAAGGAAAGATGATCTAATTGGAAAATGAAAAAGAAATCCTCTTGAAAGGCATGAGGAGATATCCAGAAACATAGGGATTCAGAATTACTGGAAGAGTGTTTAGTGTTTAAGGATTACAATTTATATTGCGCATTACGTTAGACTACACACACAAGTTTATCTTGAGCAGTGAGATACCTTTAAAATAAAAAGAAATTGGAAGAGCCTGGCTGATCAGACTTCCCAGACAAAATATGTCATCTTCAGTCTTTCTCATGCATCCTGACAGGAGACGTTATCCTGAAAGCCTCTAAGTCAATATCTGAAGATACTGTTTATGTCTTCTAGACAGCTGAAGATGAGCAAGTTACCTAGAAGAAAAAATGAAGATTTTTGAAAAGTTTATAATGCAGGAGAAAAAAATGTTTCTACCCCTGTACAAGAACTTTATGACTTTTGGGACATGTTAGTTTTAACATTAAAAAAAAAAAATCAGCAATCCAAGCATAAAATTTTCATACAAACATATAAAAAATAAACTGAAGGAGTCAGAAATACAGTTGTACAGTCCTTCTGAATCTCTAATATGGCATCAGAGTTGAATCTCAGAGTCTGAAAAAGAAAGTTTTGAGAGTTCTGGGGTGACAGAGCGCAAGGCCAATGTATGTGACCCTGGAATTGGCCATAGTTAGAATAGCAGAAGAAAATCAAAGACAATAATAAGACAAGATCATTTTAATGATTTATCTCTTGAAAACAGACCATAAATTCTCGGTTCTGAATTCATAGAATTCTTATTTGTAAACACCTAAGACATGATCTGGTATGTCACAAAAGAAATTCTTTTGTATTTTGCATAACAAATGAACATTCCAAAGATTTACCAGAAAGAGCATCCTAGAGAGATATATTCTTCCATGTCTCTTTTTTTCCCTCCCCATTTGTGGTGGAGAACCCTAAAAGAGCATGGGAATATTTATGCTAAAAAGGGGGCACACTTGGGTAAATTGGGAGGATTAGGAATGCTCTGGATCTCAAGTTGCTGCATATGGAAATGTTTGCCCTATAATTTCTTTTTTTTTTCTTCCAATCTATATATACACTTTACCCAGATTAATCAGTTTTTGAAGTGAACTCTGTTCTGTCAGATTAAAAAAAAAAAAAATCTCTTGCCTTTAGGATTTTTGCAAAAATGTTTTGATGTCATGTAGTAAGAGAGTGTTGTGGCTGTAATAATTCTGTTTAGATTTCATTATATTTTCTAGGTGTATTTACTAAATGTTCAAGTTCACTTGTTCTCTGAGATAAAAAGGTTTTTAGCTAGCAGAAACTTACTATACAAGGTTTAAACTTACTACACAAAGGTTTCTCATGACTTTTTTTTTTTTTTAATTTTGAGATATGTTTTTAAGTGTCTTGTTTTGTAAAACAAACTACCTCTTTATGTACACTGGACCAATCTTGTTCAATTTTTGGATGCAGGCAAATTAGGAACAAGACTTAAGTGCAAAAAGTCATAGTATTGTGACAGTAATTGCAGCTAGTGATATCTGACTTGCCACTTATTCAGCTGATTATCCATCTATCATTTTATACTTGCTCCTTATTTTATCTCCAGAAAAATATTAAATATATGGGTGTTGCATTGGCAAAAAGTGGTGAAAAAGGAAGATAATTGATTACGCTTCAAAATTTATCATTACAAATCATATTTTAAATTGAATTTTTCTAAATATATTAAATAATGTCTTACTCTGTCAGTTTTTATCAGTGTAAAAAATGTCATAGCCTATGTATTATATTCAAGATATTTTTCTTTAAGACCAATACTTCCACTCACAACATAGTTCTTTACCCACTGTAATCTCTGTGTGCACATGATTATTCCTTATACATATTTTTGTTTGTTATTCTCTTGAGAACTTACATAATAATGGAATTCCATATGAGAAATCTTGAAAATAGAAATCATTGTTTATATGGGACTTTGGTTACTTTTTTGTGTAATTTTTTACCTTTATTTTTTTGATTTTATGTGTGGAAATTCACATAATCAGGCTAACATTTTTGCCATTAGACTTTCTCATTCTCATTTTTTCTAAAAAATTGTGATTCTGAATAAATTTTGCCTACAGGCTTGACATTTTTCACTTTTCTTTTAGGTTTATTTAATCTTTGTTTTCTCCTCATTGTTCTTGTGAGTCAGATTTTCATCTTTTAAAATGTTAGATTTTCTTGAAGGGAACAAGGATATTATAGTAATTTTAAATGTCATTACGAGACATGAACCTGTTTGGACCGTAATCAATTGTTTTTGTTTTCATTTTTATGCAGCACTGCTTCGATTAAGAAGAAGAACAAAGGCCAAAACAAATGTTTGGGCACAATACATTTTAGCAGTAGCAAGATGAAAGGATTTAGGGTGACATTACCATTTGTGATGGTAATGTCAGAGACCATGTCTTAGTTTGGAAAGACAGG
>VWYO01012793.1:29082-39151 GCA_013400275.1 Rhadina sibilatrix
AGAAAAAAAAAAAAAAAGAAAAGAAAAATTGGGTGACTGAAAGGAAACAGATTTTCTGGTGTTTTACAGTTTGAAGTTTAGTTCTCTATAGCCAATGAAGAAATCTTGTTGCAACTAATACCAAAACAATGATATTTTCCTCATTAATTAATTAATTGGAAATGATTAAATATTTACTTTTCTGTTTGGGGATCCAACTCTGAATCTTCTGACAAAGTGATGAAATTGCAAGGGTAGCATTGGCATCAAAAACATCATCTGAAATGGTGATTAAGCTGAAGTTGGAGAGAGAGGAAAAGTATTTGCCCAACTGAGCTACAGCTGGAGTAATGAGGAAGAAATTTCCTCAGCTATGATGTTCATTAGTGGTATCTACCTCTGATAACTACAATACTAGTCGTTCACAGCAGAGATTGGTATGTTCCTGTTAAAGCTGTTTACTTTTAGAACTTTTCAACTCCTTCTATCCCAACAAATATGCTGAATTTAAGAAGAAAAAACCCAAAATATTTTAATACATGTTTCCTTTTAGAAGTGTGAACAAGCACTAAGATTAATGTTTCAAAGATAGATCTTATATAGTTACAGAATATCAAACTACTTTCCTCTCTTATATTTTCAGTTTCTTTCACATGGGTTTTAACTGAAATAATTTCAAATAGTTATTACATAGCTTTTGTCTTTTGGCCACAGAACTTCAAAAATAGTTATTAATTTAAATCAAATTCTATTCTATAGAATTTTAGAATTTATAGAATTCTATATTTTTGTGATTATTGAAGTTCTGATTCTAGTCTTTAATTCCGTTTCATTACAAAAGAGTGTGTTTTTAATGCATTTTTCTTGTATGAAAGGAAAAAACATGGTGGTCACATCTCAAAGTTATGTAAAGCAACGGAAATTTAGATATTATTAGATAAAAATTAGTTATATTTAGTTAAGCAGCCAATGTAAATTATTATATCTGTACCTAGCTATTTACAGAATTTCTTTAATAACACACGTTTTAGTGTTTTACGCTAGAAAACTTGCCAAAATAACATTTTTGAATTAAGGGAAGCAAGGAAAGCTTATTTTTGATTACTTTGGGTGGAAAGAAAAATGGGGAAAAAGTATGTCCTCATTACATTTCTATTCAAAAATGCAGTCTTGATATAGAGATATTTCATAGAATTAAAGAACCATTAAGGTTGGGAAAGAGCCCTAAGTGCATTGACTTTTGGCCGCTAACCTACCATTTCCATGTTCACTGCTAAAATGTGTTCCCAGAAGCCACATCCACAGGTCTTTTTAACATTTCCAAGAATATTAACACCACCATTTCCCCGAGCATCCTGACTATGCTTGGGGTGCAGATATTTTTTTTCCCTGTTATCTAAACTAAACCTCCCCTGCTAAATTTCTGTGCCATTTCCTCTACTCCCATCATTCCCTTTCCACCAGGCTAAACTTTCTCAGGTCCCTCAGAGAGAAACACAATTTGTTAGAGATCTCTATTGCTTAGAATAATTCTGTATTGTATTAAGACTGTAACAAACATTCTCTTATTTGTTTTGGTTCTCTATGCTTGCTGCAGAGGCTCTTGGCTAAACACAAATCACTAATTGTAAAGATAACAGTGTGAAGGTTTTGCATTTCTTAAGATAATGTAATAAATGTTCAATGCTTAAAGTAAAATACCAGTGTAAACTTGCACATTGTGAATTTTTTTCCTGTACAGGGTTCTAGAGGTTATCTAAAGCTCTTGAATAACATTTCATGACCTGCTTGGGGTTCCAATGTACTAGACAGTCCTTTTTTGGTGTGCATCTGTTATCAAAGACAACTTTGAAAACCTCATAGATTTTTTGTTATTTGAGAGCAGAATGATGCCACACTTTGTCATTGACACCCTTGCTGAGATGTTTGTAATGCTTTTTTTATCATTAATAATTTTTGTAATAAAAATTACACAGAACAGCCTGAAATTCATAGATCTAGAACAGAGGTGGTTGTATTTTGATTGGATTCTGAACAAAAATAACTAACCAATCAACCAACACACCAACCAACAAACCACACTCACACATGCACACACACTCACCCTAGAAGCCAGAAAAACTACCCCAAACTCCCAAAATTTGACATTCAGGTGAAATATTATGTGTTCTCCTTCAACTATTCTGATAGAGTATTTTACTATATTATATATATTAGGTTATGTCATAATCATATATGTTATGTTATCATCATTATATTGGGCACAATTACATATATTAAATTGTTATTTTAATTTGTGAATCTGCATTCTTCATTAGTTTTTAAACATATTTAAGTTTCTAACACATAACTACAATCACTCTGCACTGTGTGAGTGATTTCTATGCATAACTTCTTACAGGAATAGCAGTGGAACTCTCAACACAGTTAAGAGCTGTAAAGTACTGTAACGGAGGCAAAAATTTCTTTCCTCACTCAATAAGTTTTCAGATAAAACCACTCTTGAAGAACCTGGAACTTATGTCCTTGTCCTATAGTGGAGAGGAAATAAAAAGTTAATGAACAAAGAGACAGTGTTATGGAAATGGGGAAAGTCTAGGAAGTGTTAAGAGAATATGTTATTTGGTTTGCCTTGCCAAGAAAAGTCTGTTTTCCCCCCATGTATATTCTGTCCTCTTACTGTGATAGTGGGGGAAGAAAATAAGAGAGCCAAACAAGTATGGTTCAGAACATTTAAGAAACAGAATTTTCTGTGAATTAATATTTGATGTTTCTGGTATGTGTTTTCACCTTCAGTGGCTCATTTGATATGCTATTATTAGGATCATGAGCTGTTTAGAGAAGTGCTTTCTTAGTCCCAGACTACAATGTGAGCAGCAGAGTATATGCTTAAAATGGCCTTGTCTGCAACTTTTCCTCTGCAATTTAGGAAATAAACTACAGTATTTGCTGACAGAGTATAACCTATGGTACTAACCCTGGTCAGAAAAGAAAGCAGATGGTAAATACATGCTTTGCAAACTGATCATACAGTTGGGACACGGCAGAAGGTAATTTTTCATATTAGGTAAAAAATTAAATATTTTATAAGAATTTCTAATTCATCAGTAAGCTAGCAAAGCTGATTTCATTACAGATCTCTTTCTCCCTTTCCCTAAAGAAAAACCCTAACAGCCGACTTTTAGGGATTTTTTTAGTAACCTTCTTTTTCAAACACCTAAAATGAGAGAAATCTTTGGTCTGATAAAAGGGTCTAAAGCTCTTATAGCGTGATAAATAACCTGCAGTTAAATTTTCTTAAACAAAGTTGCATAAGACAATAACCTTGCATGTTCCATATTTTTAGCAAAATCACGATCTTGTGAGAAACCAGATATTTCACTGAGTGGTAATTTCCAAACCACTGCACATTCATTTCTGTTAAAAACATGAAGTGTTTTGAAATCTTTTTTGTCTAGAATGGAAGGTTGTTGTAAGAGTCTTTGTTCTCAAGGCTGAGGATTCATTGTGCGTCAACCTCTGAATCACTCTGAAAGTAATTCTATATAATAATGAACAAGGATATTTGGAGAGGGTACAAATTATTTGTCTGGCGTCAAGTATTTTTTTTTTGTGGGGAAATATGACCTCTCCTGGGTTCACCACCCTTTCCAGTTAGTATTAACCCATGAGCTGTTGCCTGCTTTCAGTTAGACAGTTAATTTTTGCACTCAGAGTCTGATAACTTCACTACTCTCCCAGGTTTTGTGATGATTAGACAGGCCATCTTGAGAATAAAATGCTCCTTTCTTTTCCTTATCCCCTGGGTTTTGATTTCCTGACTGTTTGAAAGAGTTGAGCAGTGTCCTCCCATGTTACATGATGTTGTCCTTATCATTGATACATGATAAAACTGGAGTTATGCTCTTCTGCTTTTGCTAATACTCTTCTTAAGATTTTAAAAACTCTTTTTAAAACTCTATTTAAGTTTATGTTCAGTTTCTACCTCAGTAACTAAATTGAGCTGGAACTGCCAGCTGATCCAACATTTTTTGTTTAGCTGCAGGCATAAAAGTTTACATTTCCAAGGAACTCCATCTCTCCTTAAATTTTTCTGTGGCTTTGATTAGTCAGAAGTTTGCTACAGGAGCAATCCCAGCAGTAGATTCAATAAAAAGGATAAGAATATAAAAGTAATATTGCTATTAAACTGGAAAGCAAACAAACAAACCCAAGATAAGGTTGAAGAGCAAAAATCTGACAAATATTTATCTGAAAGCAACATATAGACTGAACTTTCACAGAGAAGTATTTCAGAATTTCTTCTTCATCCCACCTTTTTTCTGATCCACAAGAAGGGAATCCTTAGGAATATAGAAAGGGAATATGCATCTTATCTTTAATTAAAAGGCTATTGGGGCCTACATTTATCTTGACAACTTGAATTTAACAGAAGATGATAAAAAAATTTCCTCAATTGATTGAAACTTTAAACTGGTCAAAAGTGATAATTTTTAGCTTTTCTTATGTATCATGAAAAAACAAGCACCAATATTTTAAAAGAATGTGCACATTATTTAACTAAACTCTTACAAGAAAATTTTGTTGAGTAAATAATCCTCAAAAATCCTATGGGCTTTCAAACGAATGACTGACTGCTTTCTGCCTGTCATATTCTCTGAAATCAGAAAATCAGTGTTATGCCACATTAACCAGTACATGAAATAGAAGATGTACAAGACACTCCAACAAGGCAATGGGTTTGGAAAATCTGTGAGTGTAGAAGTACACAGGTCCTCAATGATTTTATAAGCCTGCAATTTCATCAAATTTCCAGAAGAAACAGGGAGTTTGGTCTCTATGTTATATTTGAAATTTCTGTCCTCTTGTAATGGAACAGAATATGCTTTGTAAAATATTTTTAAATTTGGTATACAAATTTATGTGTCTGATTCTTGCTGTCAAAGTAATTTATTTGAGGTATCTGAGTTTGCTTTCTGGCCTCCTGTATTAGTTGTTGCTGTTATTTTTGTCATTCATGTAAAATTCATGCCCTTCATCTAAGGAATAGAAGAATTTTCATACAATTTCTTGTGTACAATATGCAATTCTAAGCAACAATCAATATGTTTAAATAATGTTTAAATAATTAAACTGTTAGTTTTGTGATCTTTGGAGGTAAAAGTATTATCTGCTCCTACTCTGAAGTCCACAGTGAAGGAGGCGTATGAAAAGAGACCATAGGCAAAGGAAATTTTCAAGTACTGAAGTGATTCTTCTATGGCAATAATTACAAAAAAAGGCTATTTACTCCTAGGATGTTTTCATTTTTCAGGTAGCTTGATTTTTACCTTTACAGAAGTTTACATCAACTTCATGTGTATTTACTGAGTTTTAAATTTCTTTTAATTTCTCTAATTTCTTCCTTGATAAATCTCGTTATCTACCACAAGCATTGTACTCTCAACAATCATCACACTGAGACATTCAACTTGCAAAATGAAAACTGTGTTGTCAGCTCTATTTAAGTGCAGAGAAAATAAAGGTGTGTTTGTCTTTTTAAAGTGTGTAATAATGTGTTACATAGGTATCCAGTGTATTTTAGGTTACATAGGTATCCAGTGTATTGTAGGGTTCTCTTCATTTTTTGATTTAAAAAAAGAGGGAAAAAAAAATCTATGCAAGGATGTGTTAGCTTCACTGACATCTCTCAATTTGTTTACATTATTCATCAGAATAATGGCAACCATTCTGATTACAAACCATTTATCACAAAACTATGAGCATAGTGTATATGAATAAATACTTGTTAAACTTTCAGAACCAGTTTTCACAAAAAGAAAAATGAAATGTAGATGACTGTTGAACAACAGTGCTTTTAATGGGGGCAGGGAAAGGTAAATTTGTAGAAGAGAGCAGATTAAACTTCGAGGCCAAACAGAGTATTAAAAAGTTGGCTTTTATAGTGAATCCAGTTCCAAGAAGTTGTAAGTGAAATATTTAGCACCTCAAATTATATTGTTGCAATATGTAACAGTGAAGACAGTAGTTTTCTCTTAATTGTGTATACATTTTCCTTTTGCAGAGCTACTCCAGTATTTTTTTATGCCATGTGTACATTATAACTGTTTGCCTATCAAACTATTGTTAGTGATGGAATTTCTAAAGCTGTGTTTAAAAAGTGCATATATCCCTAGAGTACCAGTTCACAGCGTCAGGGTCATGCTCAAAATATATCAAATTCCTGATACATTTTCTGAGATTAAAAAGCACCATGCCTACTTTGTCTACTTTGCAAGTGGTGTTGTTACAAACTATGTGGAACTCCTACTACTATTTGCATATATGAAGAAAACAGTTTGGATTCTTTTTTTTTATTTTACAGGAAATATCTTGTGCTTCTCAGTGAGAAAGAACCATTATTTATTCATTGGTGTTGCTTCAGTGATAGACATGATTTCAAAAAAAAAGTCAGTCTAACATTGCAATACAAGGGATGCTAAAAATCATTATGTTGTGAAGAAAACTTAAAGATTGTGCATGTGTTTAAATTTTTTAAGTATTTTTAAAAATTTTATTTATTTGATAATCTTTCAAAATACAGTAACTTTTTATTTTTTAATGTACATGTAAACCAGTTCCTTTCAGGAGAAAATACTTGGAAAGCCTCTACATGCCTTAAAGCTTTCATGTAAATTAATGAATTTTTTAGAAAGCTGAATTTTGTTAATAATGGTTATTACTTCAAATGATCTAATGTCTGAATATGAATTTTCTGAAAGATTGCGTTTATAGCGAAGTTGCTCTGTATTTGCGGGTAGTTTTACAATCATTCATAGTTGCATAATGGCTTTCATATACATCTGAAAATTATTACTTTCATATTCTTTTAGTTGTGTGATGAATAACTCTTGCCCTATCATGCTGATGCTCGTGTCTATGTGATTCTTAGTAGGGAAATTTCTGAACAATGATGGCATGAAGTTATGTTTCCACAAAACTGTTTCAAAATATAAATGCCTTATGAACTGAGGTAAATATTTAAGCTGAAGTTCATATTATTTTAGGAATAAGTTCAAATCTTCCTCTTTCAGGGATTTTTCTAATAGAATGGATTTTTGTTAGTACTGGTTTTATTCTGTGGAGAAGAATGGTAGAGACTGTCTATACACATCTATGTATAGAGAGATCTTAAACTGCAATACTTACGGTGCATTCAAAAGAAAAATAAATTTTCTGCTTACCTCTTAATTTTGTGCATAGAATTACTAAATGAAATCAATATAAAGTAAAATAATGTGGAATTTTTGCAGCTAATAACTATGCCAGTTATTTTCACAAGTGAGTGTGTAATGTGTGATTTTAAGGGACAACATACTTTATAAGGAAATATGCATGCCTCCAATAACTTCACATGGAAACACTGAATTTTTCCTTTCCATTTCTTCAAGTGCTGTCTGTTTTTTCTCCTACTGTTTCTGAAAACAGCTAATGTGTGCCTTTCTGAAGTGAATAAGAAACTATTCACTTTCTGTATATTTCTCAAAATCAGCTAAGACTCAGCTAAACTTTTTCCACTCCGTAGCATCTTAAACTGGGTGAATCGTAGAATGTTTTGGGTTTGGAGGAATCTTAAAAGATCATCTAGTTCCAACAATGAGAGGGACACCTTTTACAAGACTAGGTTGCTCAGATTGACATCCTGCCTGGCCTTGAACACTTGCAGGGATGAGCCATCCACAAGCTCTCTGGAAAACCTGCCCCAATGTCCCACCACCCTGACAGTCAAAAATTTCTGTCTTATATTTTATTTAAATCTACTCTATTCCAGTTTGAAGCTATTGCCCCTTATTCTGTCACTTACATGCCCTTGTAAAAGTCCCTCTTCAGCTTTCTTGCAGGTCCCCTTTGGGTGCTGGAGAGCTGCTTTAAGGTCTCCCTTAAGCCTTCTCTTCTCCATCAACCATTTTCTCATCTCCAATAACCCTCATCTCTGTCTGCCTGTTTTCATAGATGTGCTCCAGGTCTCCATCTCTCTCCACCTATTTTCATAGAGGAGGTGCTCCAGGCCTCCAGGCATCTCTGTGGCCTTCTCTGGACTTGCTGTAGTAGATCCAAGACCTTCTTATGTAGGGGGCCACAGGCCTGGGTGTGTAACTACAATTAGGGTCTCAGGAGAGCAGAGCAGATAAGGAGAGTGACCACCCTCAACCATCTGGTCACATTTCTGTTGATGCAGACCAGGATGCATTTGGCTTTCTGGGTTCTGGGAGCACTTGATTGAGCTTCTCAACCACCAATATTGCTAAGTCCTTTTCAGGGGGTCCATTTCTTGAACCTATTTTTAAATACATTCTCCTGACAGCCTGATTTGGGCTTGAGATTGCCCTTACCCAGGTGTAGGACCACTTGTCCTTGAAGTTTGTGAAATTCACACAGGCCCACTTCTCAAATCTGTCAAGGTCCCTCTGATTGGAATCACTTCCTATAGGGTTTTGACTGCACCATACAGCTTGGCATTATCTACAAATTTATTGATGGTGCGTTCTATCCAACAGGCCATGTCTCTGACAAAGACAGTGAGCAGAACTAGTCCCAGTAATGACCACCAGAAATATAATTTGTCAGTGGCTTCCATTTGGATATTGAACTTTTTGGGTATTATGCCTCTCCAGTTCAGAGAGAAGGGCTTTGTGCATGGGGCAGCATCAAATGCTTTCTGCAAGTCCAAGCACATGACATCAATTTCTCTGTAACCCTGTCAAAGAAAGCCATGGTGTTTTTCAAGCATGACAAAGATATAAGAAATTTATTCCTGTAAAGTATTTTAAAGGATTAGAACAGGCTACTGAGAGAGTTGTTAGAGTCACCATTCCTGAAGGTGTTTAAAAGTTGTGTGGATATAGCACTTAGGAACATGGTTTAGAAGTAGATTTGGCACTATTAGGTTAGCAATTGGACTTGGTGGTGTCTCCCAACCTAAAGACACAGAGGTGTCTCCCAACCTAAAGGATTTGCCTTTAGTGAAACTATTTTGGCTATCATCAATCACTACCTTAATTATTTCCATGTGTCTTAGCATAGTTTTCAGGAGTTTTTTTGATCTGCTCCATGATCAAAAGTCTCATGAGGAGCAGCTGAGGGAATTGGGGTTTAGCCAGAAGACTAAAGTCTGACTTTAGACTTTAAAGAGAAGACTCTAGGGGACTTCATTGCTATCTACAACTACCTGAAAAGATTCTGATACAAGGTGGGGGTCATTCTCCCAACTAAGAGGTGACAGGATGAGAAGAAATGGCTTCACTATGCTAGATATTAGGAAAAATCTCTCTGCTGTACAGGTGATCAGGCGTTGGAACAGACTGCCCAGAGAAGGGGTGGGATCATCATCCCTGGAACGGTTCAAAATACATGTGGACATGACGCTAGAGAACATGGTTTAGTGGTGAAGACTGATGCTGGTTAATCAGTGGGAGTCCATAATTTTGAAGCTTTTTTCACCCTAAATTATTCTATGTTCTTGCCAGGCACCAAGGAGAGACCACCTGTAGTTTCCCGGGGCTTTCTTTTTAACCATGAATATTTTTTTCCCCTGTCGGGAAATAAAACTTCCCCTTTTCCCTTTCCCCAGATGATGGAATCTTCAACAGACTTCCAAAACTGCTCAGTGATAATGAATACTGTGTTAGCCTGAGGTTTCCTCAGGACCTGTGGATACAGCTTATCAGCTTCCACAGATTTCAGGTTCCTTAGATGGTCTTGAATCTGGTCTCCAAAGGAGGAGGGTTTTCACTCAGTCCCTATCCTTGTCTTCTGTGACTAAGGTGGTGTGGCTGGAGCACTTGCTGGTGAAGCCTAATGCAAAAAAACTGAGTAACTCAGCCTTCTCCATGCCCTGGGTAACCAGTTATTCCATTTCCTTCCAGAAAGAAGGATCTTCCTAGATGTAGAAGCTGAACATATGACATGGTGTGTGGTAGCGTCACTGACTATGAATTTTATTAACGATTTAAAAATCTTGTACCTGTATTTTATAAGTTGCTTTCCTTTTTTTTTTTTTTTTTTTTTTTTTTTTTTTTTTTTTTTTTTTTTTTTTTTTTTTCCCCCAGCT
>VWYO01012823.1:0-18825 GCA_013400275.1 Rhadina sibilatrix
TTCTTGACACAAAATGAAACTTCTGAAGCACTAATCCTTCTATGAGTGAGAAGAAAAGGGACAGAGTTGTTATAAATGGAATCAGCCAAATTATCAGTAAAAGAATTTTTATTGAAAAATTGAGCAGAACAATCGAGAAAAGCCACAATCAAGGTCAGTGTCGAGCCCGGGGTCGCCACTGGGTGAACCACAGACACAGCCTCTATTGCACTGTGTCCCCCACAGTTCACGACATGTGCACTGAGTGTCCCACTTTTATACAGTGTTTCACTACAAGGTACGTGACCTCAGTCTGTTTTGCTGCTTCCTCATAGAATACATATTCATATAGTCTTGATTTTTGGGTGGCTTATAAGGCAGTTGTGGGGGAGTTTTAATTTAAAGATACGACGTGTGATTTATTACATTATTTCAAAAACATATTTACAATAAAACCAAATTATACTACAGCCTTTATTACAGAGTGAACATAGAGAAGACACAGCATGAAGTCAGTGAAGAGAGAGTGAAAATCCTGGATGGGACACAGGAGTGAGAAGTTGCCTAGTTGGCTGGACTTGTCTTGTGAAACCATGGGGAATGGACGATTTCCTGTAACGCATGAATGCGGTTTGGGGGGGCGGGTGTTGCATGGCTGTAGTTAAAAGTTGTGGAATGAAGCCCTTTGCGTCTAGGGAAAAAGGAGTTTTAGAGATGAAGATGATTTTGGAGATGGAAGAAGAGAATCTTGGATTTGTACTAGAAGAGGCATCCTTAAACAGTACCCTAAATAAGCAGACATTACCCATATGCATTCTTGGGAAAGCTGCTAATGGGAGGGACTTCACAAAGGCAGGTTCCTGGGCAGCTTTGTGAGAGATGAGACCCACAAGAGAATTGTTCTATGTTGTCAGTGGGGAATCTCCATGGAAGTTCTAAGAGAGACTCCTCTCCTAAAGAACTGATGAAAGATTAGTTTTAAATGGTGAAAGTGATTGAAAGTCACAGGGTTTATCTCTTTGTGTTGTTTGTGGGAGAATAAACACTTAGGGGAAGGAGGAGTGTTTTAAAAGTTTCATTTTGATTCTTATTTTCTTCTTTTAGTGTGTGTTAATAAATTTGTATCTTTATGTTTAGGCCCACTTTGCTTCTCCTGATCTCACAGAGGGAAAAAGAGAGTTAAGTGGTTGCACTTAAACCACTACACT
This sequence comes from Rhadina sibilatrix, assembly GCA_013400275.1. Lineage (NCBI taxonomy): Eukaryota > Metazoa > Chordata > Aves > Passeriformes > Phylloscopidae > Rhadina > Rhadina sibilatrix. Next base: position 1,188 of record VWYO01012823.1, read on the forward strand.
AAGTTTGGCCAACAGAGACAGGTGAATGTAAAACCACTACACACAGAGATAGCTTTATGTAATCACCTCTTCCTGGAGAATTTATGCAATTCCTCTAATATAACAAAAAACCCAATATTCATATTCATATGACTCCTAGTACAACAAAGTAGATGTAAGATTTGTATTCTAATTTTTTCATGACATTTACTTTTTACTGTACTAATTGATGTTGCCTAATTTTTCAATGTTTCTTTCCACCAATGAATCATCTTATCATAGTTCCTTCCTAAATAGCAATAAGTAGTGTGAGATAAAACATGCAATGGATTTTTAAATCAAACTCCTCATCCTTCCTCCATGAAATAGAAAATTCATTAAAAGTAATTATAATGTTATAGTATGCCAGAACCAATACTGCAGAGGGTGGAAAATTTGATTAAACAGAGGTCTTTCTAGTTAAAAAAACTTACTATTTGTAATAGAGATGGAACCCATAAGCTCATATCACTGTCCTAGAATTTGATTAATGACCCATATTCTTTGTTACAAGAATAAAACTATCTTGTAATATAGTAAAGACACAGTACAGTCAGGTTTTCAGAGGATATTGTGATTTTTAGTCCTCTCGTGTGAGGAATAAAGTGACTTCTCATACAAGAATGAAGCTGAGTTGCATCTGAAGGAATCATATTAGACTTTCCCTGCCTACAAAAGAAGTCATACTAATGCAAGATATTTGGAAATAAAAGCCATAAAGTATAAAATGCTCTCCCCTTGCTACACCCACTGATTTGACCCTCAGCATTATGTTAAAGCATCTTTGTGCCCAGCACAGAGCAGTTGATTTTATACTGCATTTTGTACTACAAATAAAAATGCAATAATTCTACACAAAAATGGCAGGTTGGTATATATATACTTATATTGGCTGACCACACAAGATGAAATACTGCATTCCACAAGGGAATATCATAGATAATAATTTTTTCTGCTAGGAAAATAATGAGGTCAGGGAAGCATTTCTCTATTTTCTTATTTCTCTATTACAGCTAAGTGTTCATTGTAAACTTCAGCTAAGGAAGTTTAAGATCCTTTAATTTAGAATTTACTTCATTTGTAATTTTACACAAATAAATTTGTTGTATTCCTCTGGAAAATGGATTTTCCCCAGAGACCCCCTGAAGCTGCAACCTTCTTAGTTTAACCTTACCTTCCCCTTATCTCTGACCTATGGCTCTGTGCCAGCTATCCCATCCCGAGACAGAGACTAGATAAAAACCCCTGCTCCTCCTTGTTCTCCCTTTTTTGCCTCTGGGACCCCTTCGAGAATAAAGCCTTGGAATAATCCTGAGGTAAGAGCCTCTTTTGAATCTTTTACTCTATCCTTGAAGCCTACTCCCCCAAAGCTCCCCAGAATCTGAGCTAGCATAGCAGCCAGGGGCGCAGGCAGGGGGGTAGTACTTCATCAATTTGCAATTGATTTTACAAAATCAATTTAAATGTTTTATGTTATTGTAATTTTTATTCATGTTTAGGTTCTGTGTTCTAGAAACAGAACTACCTAACATCATGAATAAGATTTCTTCTAGGCTTTGCTGTCAGATAAGTTTTGATGCACAATTACATAGTATAAAACCTTTTTCTCTAAACGAAGACGCTGCAGTACTGCAGCTAACATTGCATACTGATATTGATAGTAGTTCAAGATTAAATGTTCTCCTCATTGTCAGTGATGGACAGTGAGGACCTCAGTTTCAATAATCTTCTGCCAACATCTGAGAATAATGAGCTCTGGTGCCAGTCCAATGGCAGGAGAATAAACAGTAGTTTTATACCTATCATAATATATGCAGTTCTATGCTTCCTTGCATGTTTTTGCAATTAAATATACAAAGTATATGTGATCAAATATACCCAATTAATTGACTAAATTTAAAGCTAAATATAATCCCCTCAATCTTAACATTTCTTTCAGTTTTACATCTGACCACAGTATTTGTGGGTTTAGACCATGAATATTGTCTTTTATTATGTAACTAATGTTCTCGTTCTGTCAACTGAAGCAGTTTATAAAAAGGAAAGATCAGAGGGCTTGATGCCTGTAGCACTCATAATTCCAGCCTTCACTCTTTTTAACAGTAAAAATCAGCATCTTTCTTATTCAGTTATTTTAAACCGTAAGTCACTGTCTTGGGTTGTGGAGCCAGGGGTGTGTATTCTATTTCATTTGTTAAAAGCAGCTGGGGAGATGTTTTTCTTTATCTCTTGTAACTCTGGGGGGAGAGGGACAGATGCCTTCTGATAATGGGCCAACTGTTAAAACCAGGTGGGGCAGTGTTTCTTATCTCTTTCACCACCTGTCCTCCCTCCAGGGGAATATTTTCTGTAATGGACCATTAAGGCACCCCNAGGGGTCTGCATTCCCCACTCTAAGGGAAACTCCAGCTTTCCCTGGCTGATACCTGTCTTTCCAAACCAAGACAGTCGCATCTCTGAAAGAAAGGTGTATGAGGAAAGGATTTATACATAGAACCTACACTGATGACTCAAAAATTAAAAGCTTTCATTACCTGGTAAATCAGTGGTGTAACAGGAGTTTAGTGATGATGTGCTCACTCCTGATTATCAAACTTCTGGTCTTCAGTGCAGAGGAATGTAATTAAATTTCTTGACCTGAAAAGTCAGTAAATATTTTATTTCAAGTATGTTTGTAATTAATTTGTTCAGTGTTTGATTTATTTATAAACATAAAAAATATGTGGAGAGGATGATATTTTGGCACATCAAAAGATGAATGTTCTATGCATTTTTGGTGGAGTAATAAATTTCATTTTAATTTCTTCTATTTTATTTTTTTAAATATCATGTACACCTTTCCATTTGGAAGTTGTGTCTCAGTTTGACATAGTGAACTCTGTGTAACTGCAGAGTAAACGAAAGTGTTGATGTGTAATGTTTGTCTATTCTGCATTTCTTTTTGGTTTTTTCTTTTTTTTTTTTTTTCAGCAGCATGCTAGAGCAGTGAGTATATAGTAAGACATTTGACTGTGGAGGCACATGTACCTATTCACACTAAAGGTTCTGGGAGAAATTAGCCACTCCTGCCAGTAACACAAGCTGTAGCTTTCACCCTGCTTTGCTGTCTGAAGTAACTGCCAAAGTCCAGTGTCCTACTGCACATGAACATTTAGTTTCTTCTGTTATGGTTCTTCTGAGGGATAGGATTTAATCCCTTTCACTTTTAACACACAAAGGAACACTTTATTTCTGCAGTTGAGAGAGGAAATTGCTTGTTTAGTTGGATAGCCTTGAGGGATACAATGAAATTAGTGCAGCAATTTGCAATAACCTTAGGGGAATACATACCACCAAAGATTGCTAAGTACAGTACACTTTAATTGGAACCCTCCAGCTTCCAGGACACTATCTTAATCATAGATGCTAGGAGCAAATGGCACAGAACAGGTTATGGCCCAAAATACCGTAAAGTCATCTGACAGTCCCCCTAACTATTCTCTACATTGAATCATTATGACTGCAATGAATAATTCACATTTCTACTCTGGTCTGATGATCTTATGATCAAAATAGGTTGTGGAGGTAGCTCTTGGGACTTTTCTGTAAGAAACCTTAATATCACCAAAAGCTGTACATCATACCTGAGTTTTTTTCAATGTAAGGCTCACTTTTTGCTCACAAATATAAGGTATGATTATACATAGCCAAAATATTTGTGATGCTGTAAAGTAATATGCTTGCCAGTTCTAAAGATTCAAAAAGCATTGATCGGGACAAAAAATATTGAAAGTCAAAATATACAAAAAATAAAAAAGGTCAAGGAAAAACATGAGTTTTGAATGCTTTTTATTAGTACTCTGTATTTTAAATCACAAGTCATATTTTAAAATTTTCACCTAATCTCTAAGGATTTAAAATATCATTTTAGGCATATTTCTACTTACTTCTGCAGCTGGGGTATTATGAAAACCCCTAGATATTCCAAAACTTGTGGAGGAGATTATGTGAATTTCCAAGTTCTAATTGTATAGCCTATTAAGGCAAGATAGAAATGTGTCTCAATATTTGAAAAAGACATCTAAACCAGTAAGAGATTAAAACATGTTCTGGAAACCGAATGTCAGTGCTATAAACTGTAAGTGAAATGTCCCTTTAGATGGGTAACTTAAAAACATTTGGCTTTAGGGCTAATATGTCAGTAAAGTGTGCCATGCCTTGAACTGATTTTCTGTGCCATCACAGGAATTGTCTTCTCTTCCAGACATGATTTGGGTCTATAAACTTAAAAGTCAAACAAATTCCTGGTTTTCAAAGTAGCATTATTACCAAGGTATATTTGCCTCAAACTTGCCTGTTTATCATGTCTTACACTGTAGGTGTTACTGTATCATAAATCACAGAGGACTAGGGAAGCGCAAGACATGAGTGAGAATGTGTTTTATTTGTTTCTACTGTTTACATAGCAACCTACAGAAAGACACGTTGAATTTTCTAACATATATTGCAAAACAAGGCCCTAATTCTTTGTATGTATTATTATTAGAAAAGGCAAAGTGGGAAAGAAAACTGCTTGAGAAATACCTTGTCTTGGTATGCATAATAATAAGGTTCACGGAAGCAGAAACTCAGTCAGTGTGAAGAATATCTAGTCCTGGTTGGATATTACCATGTCACAAGTCATGCTGTTGACGCCTTAAGTAGATGCCTTGGTAGCAATGCCAGGGTAGAGGCCTTGTCAAGCCTCTAAAGGGTGGGAATGATGCCTTAAATTTTAGTTTTCATATTTTCCAGATTCCACATTAGTACTGCATTAGTTTGTAACTCTGAACTTCATATGAAGTGTTAGCAAGTTCTCCTCACAGTTTAGTTAAACCAAACAATCCCTTTTCCAGCTGAAAACCAAGAACACCTTTGCAGCTTCTGTCTCCAAAAATATAAACAATGGCAAATTGAGGAGAGCAATCTGAGAGGGTGGGACTTCACAACCTGAAGCTGTAATTGGACAATTAACCCCAATAGGTAAATGGACCAAAACTTATAAAAATGTGTGACCTGTTGTCCATCTTGGGTGTAGCCTTCGCGGGGCCCTTGTACTGCCCAAGGTGTATCCTTTGAAGGCCTTTTAATAAATGCCTACTTTATTCCTGTAACACAGTACCACTGTTCTAGGTAGCCTCTCAAGGCATCATTGTATCGCTTGCTACAGGTGGAATCACAGCTGGGATGACAGGGCACAATGTTTTTGAAAATCACGTGCTATGTCCTAAATTCTTATTGGCTAAAATACTATTTCTACATGAAAGAGTTTTTAAGGATGCAACTGTCTGTGCACTATGGCTGGTGTTTAGATTGATTTTGAATGGGGAAGTGGTGCAATCTTTGGATCAAAATAGACTAGACAAATCCAGTTCAAGGATAAATATTGTCAGTGAAAGACAAATGTGTCTCATGATGTTTGCTTTTCTCAAAGAGAAATATTTTGTTTAAATAAGCCAAAGGGAGGTTCAAACTCTAGGTTTCACTGTCCTTGCTTGTGAATGAGAGTCTCCTAAGGTGTTTAATTAACTTTTTTTTTTTTTTGTTTGAAAATGAATGTTGCTTAGCAAATTTCATGGATTTGATCACATGTCCCAAAAGGTAGGTGAGTCCATTGTCTGAATGCTAGAAGATCTGTCCAAGCCCACTGATAGTATCAGAACAAATGTGTAAATGGCATGGAATAAGCATGGAGTACCTTTTAGGAGACAGTTTTGGGTGTTAATCAGTATGGATCTAGAGTCATCTTTCTGAATGAAAGAACTGAAGAGCAAGTGGCAGATTTTTAGATATGAATGATACATTTACAAAATATACATATTTATTAGATGAAGATAAAACCAATATGGGCTTTATCCCCAAACAACAATAAAGACTATCTTTTCATAGTCACTTCTAGTTTCCATATGCATATTATATGTATCCTTTTCCTCTCTTCTATTTCCCTTCTCTCCCATATCTGTGTCAGAAATACTCCCTCATGATGATACTTTCCAGGTTTATATGTTTCTAGGAGTTCTGTATGAGTAATCTCTTAGTAAAATATTAAGAAAAATTACATTACATTGTATGCCATGTCACAGGTTGTCCTAAGTTGGAAGGGCCCAATGAAGTTCATAGATTTCAACCCCTGGCCCTTCCCAGAACAATCCTAAAAGTCACATCATGTGCCAACGAATATTGTCCAAGATCTTTAACTCTACCAGGCTAGTGCTGTGACCACTTCCCTGGAGATCTCATTCCAGTGCCCAAACCCTCTGGGTGAAGAACCTTTCCAGATATCAAGCCTAGACCTTCCCTGACAGAGCTTCAGGACATTTCCTTGAGTCCTGTCACTGGGCACCACAGAGAAGAGATCAGTGATTATTCCTTCTCTTCCCCTGATAAGGAAGTTGTGACTGCAATAGGGTCTGTCCTCAGTCTCGTCTTCTCTAGGCTGAACAGACCAAGTGACCTCAGCAGCTCCTCATACAGCTTTTCCTCAAGACCCTTGACCATCTTTTTTGCCCTTCTCTGGACACTTTCTGATAGCTTAATGTCTCTTTTATATTGTGCCACACAAAACTGCCCCCAGGACTCGAGGTGAGGCTGCCCCAGCTCAGAGCAGGGGGGACAATCCCCTCCCTTGCCCTGCTGGTGATGCTGTGCCTGATGCCCCCAGGAGAGAGTTGGCCCTCCTGGCTGCCAGGGTACTGCTGCCTCATGTTCAACTTGCCTGGACCAGGTCCTCAGGTGTCCTCCTGCAGTGCTGCTCTCCAGCCTCTCATTCCCCAGTCTGTCCAGGGCTGCCTTGTACCAAGTGCAAAATCTGGCACTTTACCCTTTTAAAACTTTATATGGTTATTCAGGGTGGAATTTCTTAACTCGAAGCATTGTCAAACATCTCTGGACGGGACTGTCCAGAGAGGTGGTGGAGTCACTGTTCTTGGAAGAGTGCATGAAATGACTAGACATGGAACTTAGTGACATGGTTATTTGAAAAGGTGTTGATTTATCAAAGGTTGGACTCAGTGACTCTAGAGGTCTTTTCCAACATTAATTGTTCTGTGATTCTAAACTGTGTGATTACCCATCCCTCTTAATTTGTCTTGGTCTCTCTGCAAGGTCTCTCTGCCTTCAAGAGAGTCAAGAGCTCCTTCTAACTTAGTATCATCAGCAAACTTACTTAGTGTACTTTTCAGTCCTGCATCCAAGTAATTTATGGAGGAGTTAAAAAGAACTGGTCCTGAAATGGAGCCTGGAGGAAAACTGGGGCAATAGGCTGGTATAAGCACATTTGCATCAAAAGAGTTAAAAAGTCAAAAGAGTTAAGAAGTACTTCACAATTTAAAGGTAGATTATAGAAGTGTTAATTGGAAGTGATTAAGCTGAAATCAGAATACATATGTACAACTCAACTCATGTATTATCTGCCTTGACAATAAACTCTTTTTTGAGTATATGTTGGCATGGCTACCAAAATATTCTCTGGTTTTCTTTACAATTTCAAAAATATTTCCTCTGCTGATTCTACCTCACCAGATTCTGTGACAAATCACAATTTTAAAGGAAATAAATTGGCTACTATTAGTTAAAATTCCATCTTATTATTGTCATATGCGTACAAAATTTTGCAATGTTTTATTTTCATTTCTTTCAAGAAATTATAGAAAAAATATTTTTTTCTGTAACATCTGTATTGTTCTTTCTGTGACCTAAAAGAAAAATGGCATACTGTCTAAAAGAGTTACTGAATAAAACTAAAATATGATGCATCAGTAAAAATGTGAATAAGTATTGTTACTTTATGACTGGCCTATCATTTTATAAGTTTAGAATTTGGTCTTATGAAATATAATGTAGGTGGCAGCAAGAAGAAAATTGTAGTTTACAGAACAGCATGCATTGATTTATATTGGCTTTATGTTTTGTAATAATATATCAGCTAGTCTCTAGAAACCGTATGATGTGTGAGGCAATTTCTTCTATTGTATCCTCCTCTCACCCAGGAAGTTTCCTTCAGTTGGTCTAAATTATACCTTAGGCCAAGAGTGCAGTTGTCACACGATAAACTGGTTCCGTGCTTAGTACAGCATATTAATAATAATGCTAAAGAATAGAACTTTAGTCAAAGAACCTGATTCTGCCACATGTCTGACACTTGAATTATCCTCTGGATTAATATCAAGGCACCAGTTTTGGCTGGAAAAGTGTTTACGTGGAGTCTATGAAGTGGGCAGCTTGCTCTTATGTATGCAGTACGATGAAATACATCAGAACAATGTAGTTCTGCCAAAGACAATGGGATTATAATGGGTTGGTATCCAAATATTACAACTTTAGCTTTGGAATGAATATTAATAATTGCTACTCACATGGTGCACAGTGCTGAAAATACGTGATGTGATGTGGCCTTAATGTTACCTATTTTGCTGGCTTTAGTGTCTGACAAGCAGGTTCTCCAGTGCAATATTGTGCACACAAAAAACCCCCAGTATGTGAATAGCCCCGTATGACAGAGACATTACTCTTTCCCCAGGCCAATCTTTATAGGCTTATAAGTTCTGACTATAAAGCTGAAAGGCTCGACAGCCCTGCCTAACTGAACATCCAGGCCCCATGGTTCTTGAAATCCAGGTTAAATGTCTCATCTAAACCAAATAGTGTTAGCATGTTTTATAATGGGGAGCTGGTGATTAAGGTAAGCTAAATAAATTTTGCTCTGCATTTTACTTTGAAACATGAACCAGAGCTGCTCAGGAAGCTGTATATGCTGCTCATGAGCCACAGCATAACCAATTGTGCAGTATGGTTCTGAGGCTGGTTTGTACTCAAACAAAAGACATATTGGCAAATCTGAGCAAAAACTAATGAAATTGATAAATGGACCAAATAGAAGGTGGTACATATACATATGCATATACAATTTTAAAATACCTTGGAAAAAAGTTTTCATCAACAATTACCATGAGGATTTACACTTGAATAATTGCAATAACTTAAAGTACACAGGGTATTTTGATCTGAACTACAGGAAGAATGTATCATGGACATCCACAGCCTTGCCTGAGAAATCAGTAGGTTTGATAGGGTATCCATTCCAAGCACTACTGAAATTACAAGATATTTATCAGAGAGAGTATTTTATTATGCATATGAATGATTGCATAACCAAAGAAAAAGGCTGAATTTTTCTTAAATTACATCTGACTTCTGACTGAGCCTGTCAAATGCTAACTAATCTTTTCTTTCTAATACTGCAATAAAATTAAGATTTTTAGCTAATTTTCTTAGTTACCCTGAAGCTGTTTTTCCATGTTTACAGTTCCTTGAAATGTCTCTGCTTCTGGCAGTCTCTTATATTTTCAGTATTGGTGTTTTGTGGAGATAGATACCTTCTTTAGCATGCAGATAAGATTTAAAAAATAGTGGGGGGCAGAGAGATGCCAGAGACTATGAGGTATTAAAGTAATTCCATGCCTAGAATCAATCATTGCAACTTCTAAGGATAATTAAGACAGCATTCCTTGTTGAGAGCTTTTCTGTTTTTTCCTTTTAGAAGACTGGAATCCACTATGAGGACACATTTCTCTGCCTCAAGAGTTCTTAACCATTGTATGCTGGTAAATTTTTTTTTCCAGCTTTTTAGGGATGTCTGGCATGTTTTCTGTCAGATAATATTGCTTCTAAGGAAACCAACATTTTTCCTTAGAGATAGCATGTGGTATCATTTTGATTCCTACACTACGTAAAGGGACTGTTGCCTTTTGAAATACTTCATTATATTTTCCTCCTGACTTCCTGAGTGTAAACTCTGATCTGGAAAAAATAATTATTTCCTCAAAGGCTACTGAAAAGAATATTCCTCCTTTGTGGTACTGAAAGACTCCTTTTAATACACCAAATCTACTGTGGGTATTCAGTCATGTTAATGTGCTAACACAGAAAGATATACGTATAGAGATGAGCATTCAATGTGTGAGAATCTGCTATGTGAGAGCAGGCATATTCTTACTCTCCTTAATGAGCCAGTCCTTGAAATTATAATGGGCCAGCCAAGGTTAAGATATATGCATTTGAATTTCTAAACAGAAAAAAACACAGTAAAGTTCAGATGCAGAAAGAAATGGAAAAAAGTATTTGAAAAAGAGTCTGAAATAAGCCCAGAAGCTTGCCTGTGTTCCAGAAAATCTGATCATTTGTGCTACATCCTGCCTTCTAGTTTTGGCAGCATCTGTCAGTAACACATTTTTTCTGTTTTCCCAATAAGTTGCATTCACAGACAATAGCTGTCGAATTTGTGTATATGTGCATGTGTGCATGTGAGTGAGTAACATGTAAACAATGCATTCTTTAAAGTATCATAAAATTTCTCTTGTAATTTATTTATAATTATGTACTACGTAATGCGTATATACATGTATGTTATATGCATTCCTGTGTAGGATTATTTTTATGTCTGAAGCCTTCTATTCAAATCTGTGCTGGATTTCTGTAACAAAGTCCCACGTAACAATAGATTGGCACTGAAGAAAACGTGCTCCATGTGATGGCACCACACTTCACAGAGTTCCCTAATGATCTAACAAAAATCAGAATTACATGGAAATACATGAGACTACAACCTCATTTGTAACTATAGACAAGATCAAATGTTTAAGGCATCAGGGAATGCCTTCCACAAAATTCTGTAAGGTAATGAAATTATGATAATTTTACTTCATTTGATTATGATTTAATTTTACTTATTATGTGTGTAACTAGGAATTTAATGTATTGTCCGATGTGGCAAGCAATAAGACTTGCAAATGAGTCTTGAATTTGTATTCTCTCCCTTTCAAATCAGGGTTTCCTAATGCAAAGGTAAATCGCAGAAATTCCTTTATTGTAATGAAAGAATTTATAAAGAACTTTCATCTATTTTTTTTTAGATTATTTACTTTATCTTTAGAAATTTATATTGTTTGTTGCAATTTAATTTATGAGTTCTCTTCTACACGTGCACCTCATGAGCTTTTAATGTTTGTTCATATAAAGGTGAACTAAAATAGAACCTCTCTTTTGTTTTTTTTCCACATTTGACAGCACTAAAAGAATAGTCTCTCCTCTCTGTATATCAAATATCCGTGTCTTTTCTAGCATTCCGCCTCACCCATGGTGATTTCTGAACCTTCTGCAAATTCCTTAATGTCTTCCCTGTATTTCACAATTACTTTTCTAATGTGTCTTCAAACTTTTATAGTATAAATTGTTCTTGTACTTATGATCCTCTAGTCAATTAGGCAACTGAACCTTAATAACAGTCTATTAGGAGATATTTTGTTTCTACTAAATTTCAGGGACTGCACTGCCTCTTTTTTACCTTGAAATAATAAATGGTTTTTCCACTTTCGTTTGATACCAATGACTGAATTCCTGCTTATTTGATCTGACCCAGGATTTTCCCATAAAATATCTAAGAAGAGTAGTTAACATTTGCCATTCTGAGCATAAAATACTTCAGAAGAATTCTATGAAAGAAAACCTGAAATTTTATTTAGAAAACTGGTGTCATGCAATACTCTTCACAGCAAATTGTAAATCTGCAGTTCATTCATTGATGCAGTGTTGATAAAGATCTCACTGAATTACTCATTAAATGATTCCATGTTTTCTGTCTTCGTCTCATCTTACCCTGCTGTTATGACTGAATTGTTAAAAGAAATACCTCCTTCACCTCTTTTAGGCCTGGAATTAGAGCCTTCTTTTTTATTGCCATCTATGCTTATCAAGAGTTCCTCTTCTGTTGGCTTATGGAAACTTCCTTATTTGTCAGTGTTTTGAGAGAGTTAATTGTGCTCTTTAAGTTCTTGCATTTCCCCCACAAGATGCAGTGATAAGAAGATAAAACCGCTACTGTCTCACAGCTCTTCCCTCTTACATCATAACATTAGCTACACAATCCTATTTTTTTGCTTATTGTTCCTTCTCCTAGCATATGGAGTTACCTGCAGTCATACATCCCTGTTTCAGTGACCTCATTTCAGGGATAAGTGTTCCATCATTCAGAGGCTGAAATAAACCCAATGAAATAAAGAAACAATATGAGTCATTAAAAATAGTTATTTTCATCAGTTTATTTGCATTCTTTTAGATTAACAATATAGAAGCAATTGCAAATTCTCATGTATTGTGTTATATGGTGCAAAATAATAAAGTCTCTTAAAAAGTTAGAATTTAATTAAGAATTCAGAATTATATTTTGTCTTATTTTATTGTTGTCATGTTATTAGTTATCATTCTAGAAGTATCTACTATATATTTTTATGTTTTTCATTATTTTATTTTTATTATTGTCATTAATTGGAAAGTGCTAGAAATATATATAATAGTTAAAATAAGAATCAAACAATACAGTCCTCTTTAGATTTACAGAGATATGTGTGTGTTTATCTATATAAATATCTCTGACATATTTTAAAGAATTTCCATGAAAATTTGTAAATTACACTGGGATCTCATGATAGTTGGAGTTGGATACATGCTGTGAGATAGCCAAGGTTGAAGAAGGACTTATGATTTCCCCACTGAAATGGTATTAACTATAAATATAATCCAAAGGGTAGATGGCTCACAAAGGTGTAGGGAGATATTCACTTAGCTGGTGAGTCATATTTTCTCACCTTTCAGTCAGTCTATCGATGTCCTTTTCTAAAACACAAATAAATGTGTTTGCAGCTTATCTGTTTCAGCTGTCTGAACATTTCTGCCTTTTAATTACTTGAAAGGTCTGAATATCTATGTGAAAAATCTGAAGCTTATTCTGAAGTGAGACTACATTGATTGGTTGTATATAATCTGGTATAAATACGGGTTATCTATCTAGCAGTAGAAAGCTTTTGCACACCTGTGCTCCTTCTAAGCAAAAGCTCAGGTCACACACAAGAGTTTCAGCCAGGACAGTAAGTGAAAATTATTTCACTTCCTAAAAACTAAAATCACAAACAACTAACTTTCAAACAACTTTGAAACCCATTGTATATATCCTCCTATGATTTATACCAAGATACCATGTACTATGTTTCTTGGTGAAAGCCATGTGAGGCTTTAAAGAAGAAACAATCCAGATATTCTTGTGTGCTCTCTGGTCATGGCTTTCTGAGTCTTGTCATCTGTGTGTCAGCACTGACACACAGGTGGACAAATCTCTTTTATTTTTGCTCAGTGCCCAAAGGCAGAACATAAGAGCAGAGAAACACCAGACAAGAAAGAATAAATGAGACTCTTTTTTTGCTCAAGGTCTTGGGTCAAATCAGGTTTTTAATCTTTTTGACATTCTTGATATAAAGCAAAAAAATCCCAGTTTAGTTCTCTGCACAAAAAGAGCAGTTAAATGTTTCTTGCTGGTGTATGGACTGTTGCTCAAGAAAAGCACTTTGTTTTGGTCAATATACTCCTCTGCTATATTTTACTAATGATGTTTCATTAATTTTTCTGCAACGACACAGAAAATCTGAAAGTGACTTTGAAAGATAGTGGGCTTTACTTGTTCAAAATTTCTGCTAACAGTGCAGTGCTGCTGTGATGAGAGTACTGCACTTTAATAAGAGTAAAGATAAATGAAAGGAATGTGGTTTAAAATTTTAGTATATCTTTTTAAGAGAAGATTGAAATGCCTATGTGTTAAAAGAATAATGTTTTTACTTCAGTCTGATTGTGCTTTTAGAAGTAGAAAGGCAAAGAAGATTTGACATCTTCTACTTGTTTTCCTACTTCTATATTTATTGCAATATTTTAAACTAAAAATAACTAAAACATTTAGCATCAAAATAACAAGTCAGGGTTTTTTAGGAGGGGCAAAGGTGTTGTTTATGTCAGAGAGTAGCTAGTTTCTGCACTCTTCAGATCTCTGTCTGAGTTTTGCTACCATAAGGAGCTGTGCAAAAATATAACAAAATTACTATTGAGTAAAAGTAAAAATGCAATACTTATGAGAATAATGAGATCCTTACCACAAAATTGCACTATCTTGAAAAAAAGGTGATAACAAAATAAAGGATTCAGAACAAAGTTACGATAATGATTTGAGGTCAGGAAAAAGTGTCTTATAATGAGAGACTAATGATACCTCGATTAATTTTGTTTACTAAAAAGTAAGTTAAAATGGTACTTGATCATGCTTGATCACTGCATAACTATGTGAAGAAGAGTTTTTCAGTTTAAAGACTATTTTCATCTTATAGGAAAAACCCCAAACAACCCAAACCAAACAAACAGGATCCACTTTGAGAGAAAAAAAATAGACCATTTTATAGAAATAGACTGCAAAGTTTTAATTTATTAACAGATGAATAGTTTTCATTAAGAATGCAATGGGATTCTGTAATTTGAATTCTCTAGATCAATATTGGGTAAATTCCTTAAAAGACTTCCCTAAGTACCAGACTGGTCCCATGGCATGAATACTGAGGGGAGGGAGAAGATAGAAGAAACTACCCTCCAAAACCCAAACAAATTGCAAAATATATATAATATATATAAAGCAGGGGATCCATCTAGGGTCATAACAGCCTCTTCTCACTCAAAACATGTATCTAGGTTCAAAACTGCTATGCCATTTGGGAATTATGTTTCCATGGACTGCATCAAAGACTAAAGAGAGTAATTTCTAGAATGTAGGGTATTTTATTACTTTGAAAGCATGACAAATAAGAAAAATTATGAGGTCAGATACCATTTTCATTAGCAATCTCTGGCTGATGTATTATACTGTTTTGTGAAAAGATGGAAGTGGAGGAAAAGAGGTACTTTGTATAATTGTCTTGGAGCCATCTGGGACAATGTCCTATACAGAATACACGGTCCACCAAAACCAGATCATTATTAATCACCTACAATTTGACTATTGAGGCATATTATACCTTATAGAAGAGGATCAGGGGATCATGCCCCTTGCATTAGGGGCAAGATGGTGTTGGAGAAGAGGAGGATGAGGGGGGATCTCAAAACAGTCTACAGCTTCCTCATGAGGTGCTCAAGAACAGGACCCAAGGGAATGGCCTGAAATTGTGTCAGGCGAGATTTAGGTTGAATATTAGGAAAATGTTCTTCGTCCAGGGGGTGGTCTGGTGTGGCAGTTTTGGCTTCTTTTCCTGTCTGCTAAGGTTGGGATAAAGACACGGGAAACATCATGCTTGAGTTCAGACTTGGAAGGTTTATTAATTCTTATCTGTGTACAGACTCACGTACCATGAGTTACAACTAGCATGCTAGGAAAATGAGGTAAAATGGAGAGCTTCTAACTCTTTCCAAGGTTATTAAAGTGATAACCCCCCAATAATGAGGTGACACCTATATTATTTATGTTTTTGACCCAAAAATGACCACCCAAGGCCTGCAATACGGACTTTTTTCACTCAATTACAGAGAACCACCTAAACTCATGAAGAAGAAGGAAGAAGAAGGTGAAGAAGAAGGACTTATACAATGCCCAAATACTTTCATCTTGTCTCACATGTATTACTGTATACTAAAATCTTAAATCTAAGTTTTTCGTCCTGTGATATCGCACAACACTATTCAAACTACACACCCACAACCCCCGTGCTATCACTCAATCTTGGGAGCTTGTCCCAAGATCTCAAGTCACATGTAGTGCTTGCCTGAGGGTCAGCTCCGAAAGCCTNTCTTGGGAGCTTGTCCCAAGATCTCAAGTCAAATGTAGTGCTTGCCTGAGGGTCAGCTCCGAAAGCCTGAAATTTTCAGCCTCTAGGGTTCCAACAGCCTGCTACTGGAACAGGAACAGGCTCCCTAGGGAAGTGGTCACAGCAACAGCCTGACTGAGTTCAAGAAGCATTGCTCTCAGTCACAAGGTGGGATTCTTGGGGTTATGTTGTGCAGGGCTAGGAACTGAACTCTTATGATCTATGCAGATCCCTTCCACTTCAGAATATTCTATGACTATGCCATAGTCCTGCCCTCCTTGGCTTGCTGTCCTTCTGTGTCCAAAGTGTGAAGAGTGAAATCAATCACCCATGACCAGGTTTCATCAAAAAGTTGAGGATGATGTGTGAGCCTTCTCCCAGGACAGCAGCCACAAGTGCATAGGAACCTTCTTGAGACATATGTTAATATTTGGTGTTATTTACAAGTCTTTTATCAGCTTATGAACCCTGCGTTACCACTTATCCCTACAAGATTTTTGGGTCCTGGATAAACTTAATGGATACTGCAACATTTTATGCCCACAACTGTCATGATACCAGAGTTTGAGTTCTCCACCATCCAGGATTTAGGCCAGGAAAGCATCCATGATTCTCAGTCTGCAGAGGTCTGACTGCCTCATGGCAGATGGTGTTCATGCATTTCAGGTACTATATGCTCCATTTTTTAAGGCCCTACAGGCTATTATGGGTCTTACCTTCAGCTAGCCTGGTGAGTGGTAGCAAACCTCATCAAACAACATAGCTTAGAGCAGCAGTGCAATTTGTGTTGGTCATCACTTGATATGCCTTGTACAGCCTGTGTGAAGGCATGGGGACGTGCTTCTAGACAGAGTGGCCACAACCAGGTTAGACTATTCAGCTCCTGCCCTGAAAGTGGAAAAATGCACTAAGAAAGTGGAGAAGTGCACTGACCCTTCTGTGCCTGTCCAGTTCAGTACTAGTTCCATCAAAGTGCTCACAAACACTAGCAGTAATCTACTGTGCCTTCCAGCTAAAATACATTTAGCTTCTCTTCCTCCATCTATACTCCTCACACATTTGTTGCCCATTTCTTTGTGTTATCTTCTTTAGCCTCCTGTGCTCCCTGTGTCTGCAAGATGCAGGTTGAGCTCTTTACACAGATTATGAGGAATTCTTTATTTGCATTTATTACCCACAGTCACTGTCCTCACAAGCTGAGGAGCCCTGTCCCACCAGCAGATATGGTTCTCTAATGTTATTGTTCCTCTGCACACACTTTCCTCTTCTGTCACAGGGCTTTATATGGCCCACAAATATTTTCTCTTCCTTTGCCTGCCATTTTTATCTTTCCCTAAGAGCACAGTTTTTCCAAAAGGTTTTTTGTTTGTTTGTTTTAGTTTGTTGTTGATGTTGTTTTCCTTCTCCCCCACTACTGAACCTTGGCTTCTTTAGCTCTTTTCTTTGTGCAAAAAGGCCAAACAGGAAATCTGCTGTCAGTAAATGAGGTTCTTGAGAGAGAAAAGAAGGAAAGGTCACCCTTAAAAGCTTCTTTACTATCTTCTCTTCTTTGAACCACTTCATTTTCTACATTTAATTGCTATTCCCTTCAATGGGGCCCTGTTCTGAGCTGTGCTTTCAAACTGTTTGAGGACAAACCTTAAAGATTTATTGAGTTACTTACATATTAATTTACTCTCACTCTCATCCATACTTAAAAGGCAGTTGAAATTGTTCACATCTAACATGACTTTAACATGGAGAATTTACTAACCCTTAAATTTTAGTTTTTATCTTCTTGCAAATTTGCTTAAAATGTACATTTTGATCTATAAATATGAAACTATACATATCAAAAGGTAATTCATCTAACTGCAAGTACCTGAGGGGTTTTTTTGTGGGTTGTTTTTTTGTTTTTTTGTTTTTTTGTTTTTTTTTTTTTTTTTTTTTTTTTTTTTTTT
>VWYO01012827.1:2768-17295 GCA_013400275.1 Rhadina sibilatrix
TTTTGTTTTTTTTTTTTTGTTTTGTTTTGTTTTTTGTTTTGTTTTTTGTTTTTAAATCTGTGCAATGCACAGCCTTTGGTGCTTTCCTCTGGTGTACTTTGATGGTGGTTCCTGGGAAGGAGAGGAAACATATTGCTTGCATGGATGATATGTGTGCTGCAGTACAGTAGTTCCCTCATGGCTGTAACAGAGCATTTCATCCACTGATGGAATATGTTCTCCAACAAAATAGTTACAAATAAATGATGAAAGTTTTGAATAACAGAAATGCCCTTCAGACAATACTGGTCTTCATTTGTCTTTACTTCAGACCTCGAGAACTGGACTGCTCAATTGCAGGGTCTGTCACACCTTGTTTGTATTGCACAATCTTGAACTGGGAGACAAGATTGACATAGAGAAATTTCTTATTTTAAATTTGAGCTGATATTGTGTTGTTTCACATTCAAAATCTCCAGGAAGAAAAAATTGAATTCATGGTAGCTCAACAATTGGTGCAAGAAATAGGAGGAATTTTGAAAAAAGACAATTTGAATCACATACAGATGCATTATACATACACATCTATACATTGAGATATACAAGATAAGCTCTGTCATGGGAATTGTGTAGAGACTTGCTTTGCTTTCAAAACATCTGTGTTTAAAACAGCATTGCAAAATAGACCTTATTTTAGCAATGTATTTACAGATGTTTAAGACAGATACCAACATTAAAGGTTGAATGTCATTGCTTATCTACACATCCTTTCTTAAGAAGTTTTTAGTTGTAAGAACAAAACTGAAAAAGCATAATTACATTAATATCCTTCTAGAAAACTGACTGAAAGACGTAGCAGTGGATAGGGAGACTAAACTATTCACATTCTTAGCAACAAAAAAAGAGTCATATTTGCACAGTAATTCAACATAGTTATCTAGAATAAATTGTAGAGTGGACAAAACCTGTTCAAATTATAATGCATAAAAGGCAATAAAATGTTATCAAGTTGTTTTTCAGAATTATTAACATAAAACTGTTTTATTTTTCAGAATTTAAGCAGTCTAAAATAAAAAAAAAAAAGCTAAGAGAAATAAATGGGAGTACTCACATTAATTGAGACACATATATCTATGTTAATGTCAATATTAATCTTCGTCAATAGATAGAGACACCAGGATTCATGCAATCTCCCTTTTTTTTTGTTGATTATACAGCTCTCTAGCTGGTGATATAGCCAATAACAATGCATGTTGAAAATCCAAAACTTGGTGACCAAGCACTATTTTTGTCCACAACTTCCATTAAGTGTCAATTGGCCTACTGATGCATGATGTTCAAAATAATAATAATAATAATAATAATAATAATAATAATAATAATAATAATAATATACAAAAACAAAAAACCCACAAAACAAAACAAAAAAAATCACAAACAACAAAAAAAAAAAAGGAAAATTCNCAAACAACAACAAAAAAAGGCAATTTCACTATTAGGTTAATAGAAATCATGCACTTGGAAAAATACATGAATGTATTTGGCATTGTATGGGGATCAATTCATTTTTCAGAGTTTTGAAGCAGTCATTCTATGAAGAGGTTTCGTGGTAGTGATTAAGTTTTATGACTCATTGTAGGTACACAATCAATAGGCACAATATATATTTGATTTTGCAATTTTTTACACGTCATATTTGGCTGCAAAAACTGAAGACAGCTTCATAAAGAAGCTATAGCTCTGTAATTGGAACAATGTGTGCAATACTACCAGTGGCAGGAGGAACAAATGCCTTTTGGACTAAACTGGAGTAACTCAGCTGAGTAAGACATTGTGGACTGAAAGCTGTGTGTAAGGAGTTATATATTCTCTCCTTGTATGGAACAATTTTTCTAAGTTTAACAATGTACTGCAAAGCATAAATCTTAATCTCAAGAGAAGAGTGAATATTAAGAAAAAAAAAAAAAAAAAGAAAGCTAATAAAACCCCCATACTGTAGCACAAATTGCTTGACTTTCCTCCATTTATTGTCTAAAGAACTGGGATGAAATAACAGTTTATATGGTTACTGACACACACAGACAGCAAAGTAGCTGCAACAGGGCACAGAAGAAGGTAAAAGACAGGAGATAGTCGGGGTAATAAACTTCATGGATCATTTCAGAGGTCAATTTAAACTGAAATATATAGACATACATATATAATTACACACACACACACGCACACATGTGAGGATTTTCTTGGTCATTCTTGGTGGTTTTGTATCCTCAGCAGGAGTAAGGAGACTTCCAGGAGAGCAGCAATGGGACTGTAGTCCCTGTGGTTGGCAGCACATGCAGTGGCAATTATTCAGCCTTTCAAGTGAAAAGCAGGTGCTGCTCTGCAACTTTCCTTCTTTGTCACCAGAATAGCTCTGTCCTGGATCAAGCCCAAGAATAGCTACAGAGGAAACAGAATTAAACCCTCCCCCAACACCTATGGCCCTAAAAAGCATTTCCCTAGTAACATAACTGTAAGCCATGTCATTCAGGAGTGATGACAGATGTGCCACAAAACAATACTGAGAGTAGTGAGACACTGTCACAGGTTGCCCAGAGAAACTGTGGATGCCCAGTTCCTGGAAACGTTCAAGGCAGGGCTGTTCAGGGCTTTGAACAACCTCATCTTGTGGAAGGTGTCCTCGCTGATGGCAGGGGGTTGGAATGAGATGATCTGCAATGTCCTTTCCAATCCAAACCATTCTATGATTCTGTGATTTGCAAAGCTTTAGTTTTTGTCACTATGATCTGAGTTTTCCTGTTGTTTGGGAAGAGGGAGTTCATATAGTCAGTTACTTTTGGATAATTGTCCTTTTTTCCCTCTTGTTTTACTTTCTATTTTAGCCTTTCCATGATTCTTTAAAGCTACTCCATCTTGTTTATTTCACAAGAATTTACCTGAGAGGAAGAGACACTGATATTATCTCTAACATATTGCAAAACAAGTTTCAGTTCTTGTAGTTCACTTTCAAGCTGTGTGAACATTGACTATTGGCTGCTTAAGCACAATTTCCCTGAGATATCTGAAAAAGTCTTTAACAAAATTTATAACAGTGTGAAATTTAACTGGAATGTTCTACCCTGAAATTTGCTAGTGCTAGAGTTACACAAGGTGTAACATTGCTGCACTCCAACATTAGCATTTGCTGGTTATAGCATTCATGCAGAATTTTTCTTCAGCAGTATAAGCCTAACTTATTTTGTATGACTAGAAGGGGAGCTGCTAGAATAAGACAAGAGCAGTACAAGCATGTAAAATTCTATTTATCTATGACAGAGCCCAAGGGGCTGTGAGCTGCCTAATAGGAATCCATTCTCTGCCAGTCCTCACTATGAAGAGCTAGAGTCCCCTGAAGAAATGTTTATCAATGGTAATTGGACTGCCATGGCTTAGTAGTGTATCATTAATTATATAATTGCATTTGATTAAAAATCCTTACAATAGCAGTTTGCACTTGATCTGGTCTTTTTTGATGAAACTAAAAAGAAAATAATAGAAAAAATTTAATGTGCATTAGTAATTGTTAAATTACATTAAGGATCAGTGTTGCAATTTGCAGTTACCAGTCTCTTAATCTGTTACAATGCTAGAAAATATTAGACTTGCAAACATTTTTAAGGTTTACATTTTCACTTCGGCCCTTTTTTGCTAATATTAAACCCTAAATTGTACAAAGAACATCGTGTTGGTTTTAATAGAGAGTTTCTTCCAGTCTAACCTCCAAATTTTCTCTGAATAATTACAAGTATTTATGGGAGAAAGAAAAAAGAATGTTAAAAAAGGGCGGAGTTAACCTACTCCTGACTGAGTTGAAATTTTTCCCCATAATTTTTGGTGTCTCATATTGCTCTCAGATTGAGAGCAAAGGCAGCTTCTGAGTATCTGTGTCCAAGAAGTGTTTGGACAAGACTCATGTTTGCACTTGATGTGGTTCTTGGGATGTCCTGTGCAGAGCCGGGAGTTGGGCTTGATGACCCTGACGGGTCTCTTCCAGATCAGTTTCTTCTATGTTTCTGTGATGTCCACAGAATTTCAGTGCACTCTGCCTGCATCCTCAAAGTTCTGAGTAAGGTTCTGAGTAAGGTTCTGTCTGTGACAAATCTCAAAGTCCTTGGGCAGACAAATGAGCTGTAGCAGTCTGAGGTCAGTTTTTAGCTGCCATGAGATCAGGGCAGCAATGCCCTTAAAGGCTGCAGGTCTAACTGGAGAGTCATGAATGCTGGTGTGTGATAACACCCTTTAAACATGTCTCTGACCTCTGACCCTGCTCTTCAATGACAGCACAGTTCAAGGACTCAGGAATGTTTCCAGCATGGACAAAGCACACCCAGGCACAGAGTCCCTTCTAGCTCATTTCTGTGCACGGACACATAGGTCTGAAAGCTGTGCCATGGATTGGGACAGGTCTAGGGTCCTGTCTCATTGCCACAATTATTTCTTCAGCAGGTAATCTTCATGTGAGGGGGCATAAGATGAGCACAAAGAGGAAGTTTCTTTCCATTTTTAGGGGTTGCTTTAGCAAGATGCAAGAGCCAAAGCAAAGCAAATAACGCTACTAAGTTAGTTGGTAAGAATGTTCTGGTTATTTTGGTCTCTGTTCCCAATAAGCAGGAGAGCCCTACCAGGCCAGACCTGAAAGTACTTTTCCCTGATGGAAGCAGACTTTGAGTGCTTTGTTACTACTAAAAATAGAGATAAAGCACCTTCCCTAGATCTGAGGGCATGTGGCCCTCAAAGTTAACCCAAATTTCTCAGTGATCAGAGGTGAGCATACTCAGACTGCTGCAAGGAAATGGCTCTCTCGCCCCAAGGGCTTTAGCATAAGTACTGGCTCAGCCCTGGCACGTGGTTTGGGACAGCAGATGAAGCACAGTCGGGTCCATTCTGACTGTATGGTTATGTAGATGATTGTGTCATCAAGGCCCTGGTCACATGTAGTTAATAATACAGATATGTCCTTGAAAAACTTGGCTTCTGTCCACATAAGTGTGGAGATGGGAGTCAAGCCATGAGTAGAAGTCAATTACTGCTAACAATGCTGTTATCAGGAAAATGTGTTTGAGTTCATCTCTGTGCACTGAAAGATTCAGGGAAGTACTCTGCCTTGGGAAAATGTAATGTCTTTTAGTGGTTGTAAGCTAATTGCATATTTTTTAAAATAAAGTTTATTAGCAGTAATGTATTAGAGACATAATGGTCAAAAAACATTAATATGGCTCACACACATCAGTTAAAGCAATCAGGTTTCAGATTGTTTCACCCCAAGGTTGTATTTTGAAGCCTATACAAGGAAAGATAAATAAATCTGGGAGAGTTGATTCTCTATGAGATTACTGCTTTTATCACAGGGTGATTGATTTTAATAAAGTTAACATTCCAAGAAAACACTCCAAAATGTGCTCTCTGTGTTTGCAGTCCATCAGCCTCCATTCATTTGGCCAGAACTAAATACAAAGAAGAAAATCACTGCTGCTGTTGAATTCCATTTCATGCCTTATGTTAGAGATTTGTAAAACTGTCCCTTGCTGACTTGGAGATAAGTGGAATAGCGATGAATTCAGCTTCAGGCAAGCTGCTTTTCAAGCAAACCTGTCAGGAGACAGAAAGACAGTTCATAATAATTCATTCTTGTGCTGTGTCTCAAGTGATTAGTGAAGGTATAGGGCAGATCGGAAAAACAAATAACATTAACATACTGTAAAAAAAAAAATCCACAAAACCCAAATGCCTCCAAAACCCTCCAGAAACCCAAATCATACATCACATTTCTCATTTACAGAGGAACAGAAACTTTAGGGTAAGCACAGGAAGCAGAATTAAGGGATTAATTGTCAGGAAAAAAAGAGTCCTTGTCTATAAAGTGCTTTTATGAGCATATACAAACCAGAGAACAGCAGAAAACTGGATTTAATTCACTGTATTTTTACAAAATGCCTGCTCAAGAAAACAATCTCTGGGGCATCAAGTGTAAATGAACTGTGAACATAGAGATTGCCAGTTGGAAAATAATGTCAATATGAACAACCAGAAATATGCAGAATCAGCTTGCAGCAGTGCACTACAACTGAGCAATTCAGCCACCAAATTATTTTTCCCCTGAGAGCAAAAAGCTTTTCATCAGTATCCAAACTGAATTTAGATCTTCCAGTGGAGCGAGGACTTCCACTTAATTGAAACAGAAGGACCAATGCCATGGACAAAATCACAGACCTAGTTATAACACCAAGGCCTTTTTCTGCTTCGGAGAAATGCAGTGGGATATTCTTTCTATTTTTGGAAGAAATGCTAAAGATTTATGGGAGCAAAGTGTATAACAAAAAGTGAGAGGATAAAGTTAACTTTTTCTAGATTTGTGACAGTATTATGGATTTTGAAATATTATTATGAGTGTCTGTGAAATGCTAATAAATAACAATACATGAAAAACACCAAATTACCTCCAATGAATGCAGTTCACAAAGCTATTTTCTCTCTAATAATTCCTGTGAGATGAATGACCTACAAAGTTACAATACTTGGAGCAATTTTTTGATGTAAGTCTTATTTAACAGTAGGAGAGGGAAAAAAGAATCCAAAGAGTTTTAAGGCATAATTTGCTACTTCTACTTGCTCTTAGTAGAAAGGCAAACAATGGGGTAGGAAAAAATTGCCCTTCTGCTGATGAATCATTATCCCTCCTTTCACAGTTTACTTTTACTAAGTTACCTTTTTAAATTGAACTGATATTTAAAGCTTTTCTGTTAGCAGCAGGTTGAGAGCCCTCTGTTTGCAATTCAGTGCTGGCTACAGCTGAATGACCTGAGCATATGCAGGAGCAAGATGCTGCTGGCCAGAGGAAAAGCCCTTTGGTAAAATATTAATGATACAACATAGAGCATCCTGCCTGAATCTCAAAGGAATTGTGCTCCTGGCTACTGTGATTCTTTTTCCTCTAGAATACAGGCAGCAAATAACATGAAGAGGTAAACCCCTGACAAACAAGAAAAAAAATAAATTAAAGATTCAAGTTATAGTCAAGAGAAGGTGAAGTGAGCAGAAGGGTGTGTGATACACCTAAAACTGGCTACTAACAGAGGCAAGGTTTTGCTGTGTCTCTGATATGAAGGTAGAACTGATGAGAAACTGGGACTGGGGAGAGGGTGGGATTGGTCATGGAGTCAGTGTTTCCATGAGGGAAACATGCATCTGATCTGGCCTGAGTTTTTCTCAGCTTTAATGTAACAGTGACAAGTAATTGATCTCTTTATGCTTCATTGAACCCATCTCCTCAAACCACTTTCTGTCCAACTGCAAACACTGGGAAGGAGAACATCTGTGGGAAATGATTGTCAGCCTTGTCTGCCAAGTTAAAAAAAAAAAAAAAGAGATCTGTTTGCTCTGCATTTTGAGCCCAGTGCCCCCAACTTAGCAATCAGGTGCAGTAAGATGGAGACTAAAGGCTCCAGACATGGCTGTAAATGGTAAATGTCCTAGATAGGACAAAGAAGAAGAAAAGACTACAGTAATGTTTAGAATATGGAAAATTTGGAAGGAAATGGCCTAGTAGAGTGCCAACATCCAACAGAGAAAATAAATACAACCAGTGGATTAGAACAGTTATAAGAACTCAGAACTCAGTCTTCATTATGTCATCAAATTTCTTCTCTTGATGCTGCATATGGCTGCTTTCTAAATAATGAAATTCTCTCAAATTGCATTGAGTTTCAGAATTTATAAAGCATAAAATTAAAACTAGCAAAGAGATAGCTAGTTATAGGGGGAAAATTATATTTTTGCAAACACAAAAAAAAACAAAACAAAACAAAACAAAACAAAACAAAAACCTTAAGAAATAATGTACCTTCAATCCATATTCATTTTACTTCTAATATGCAAGAACAACACCAGACTCAATATTTTGCTGGAAAAGCACTTCTCTTCCCATTTCTGCTCATTTTATCTTAAAGAATTAGGGCAACTAGAGAAAAAACAGCAAAAAATGACTGTGAAGCAGCCTGTGGCTGCCCTGTAGTGCAGACTGCAGTAAAGAACAGGTGTTGGCTGACCAATCAACAGGAGGGAAGCAATAAAGGACATGGAATCCACGGAAGTTTCCTGAGAAAAAACGATGAAAAATCGTCTTACAAAGTTAAAAAATATTCTGTTCTGGACTTCTCTAGTGTTTCACTAAAGCCAAGCAGATGGAGATTAGAGGTTACATCAAGGTCAGAAAGAGGACTGGTATCACAATAACCTGTACATGAGCCTTCCTCTTGAAAAATCCTTTTGTGATGAGAGCAAATGGACTGAAGAAGGTTTTAATGATTTTACAAGAACTAAGTACCTGCAGATATTTGTTTTACACAAATTCAATACATTTGGGAAAGACGAGTTTTCTAATATACTTTTTTTCAGGTATTTGTTAGAATTCCCTGTCAGGAGAAGAAAACATACATATCTCCCCAATTAGACCAATTTAAGAATATCAACATCTAATTAAACTTTGACTGGTAGATTACTAAGAAAAAGTCTGTCTTAGGCCATTTTTAATGCTTGAAGTGGTATTTCATTTTCTTATTGATAGATTTATGCTGGATATTTTTCTGTTTCCCTGATTAACATGTTCCTAATTTTTAATGATACCTTATATTTTCTTACTCGTTCTTTCAAGCAGTGGCTTCTAAAAACATTCAACAAATATGTTGTTTGCTACTGGAAGCTGTGATAACTTATAGTGGTTATTTTTGTACAAAATGCATACAAATTTATTTTTGTATAATTGTTATCAATAGCATTTAAGGAAATGTCTAATAAGTATAAGAAAAATGTCAAATTAATGAGCAAACAAATGAAATATATTTGACAGTCACTCTATCAGGACAGATGAAGGAATGGAAAATATATAAGGAGGTATTCACTTACACATTTTTCCTGTATCTGGAAAAAAGGAGGAACAGACATCCTGAAAGTCTCCGAGGAATGATAAAAGAAAAGGAACAATAAAATTAACATAGATCTTTACAGTTCTCCAAATCATGATGTGTTACACCTTTTTTTTTTTCTTCTTCTTTTTTCTTTTTCTTTTTGAATGCCAGTCAAAGCATAGGAGAATCTGGAGCTATGATTATTGGGGAATTTGAAGAACTAGGAAAACTGACTAAGTGGCATTCTTCACTGATTCTTTTTGCCCTCTTTTTTATTCAGAATATAAGGAAAGACTACAGGGAGAGAAGTTGCAGGGTCTTGCCCTTGCTCAGGAAATCACAGCACCACAGAGTCATTGGGGTGACAGGAACTCCAGGAGGTGCTCAAAACTGGGTCACCAAAAGTTCAGATGGGGTTGCTTAGGGATTGATACAGATGGGTCTTGAAAATGTAGATCACAAAGCCCAAAGATCATTATATTCAAGGATAATATTAAGAGCGAATATCACACTCTGCTTGCTGACAGAAAGCAGAGCTACAGGGATATTTTTGATTATTCATAGTAACAATCTTTATATCCTTCTAAATTTGATTAAAAGAATAATTGAGAACTTGTTGAAAATGTTACAGCAGAATGTAACATTGATCATAGTGCTAATTTATCAAAAACATTATAGAAACGTATAGACAAGAGTAGGAGAGCAACACAGTCAACTCTTGAAATTTAAGCCACTTAAAGCACTCAAAAGAAGCCTATCCTAACTGAAAACCAGGGCAGTTTACTTAGGAAAAGTAAAAGCAGAAAAGAACAAAATACTATTATAATTAGATCAAATCCCAAGAGAGTTTTAATTAGCCAAGAACAACAAAAAATTGTTCTTGAATGGTTACCATCTGTGAGAGGAAAAGAGAGTTTTCTCAAGGAAGATACCTGGGCATGATATTCACAACTCTGAAAGGTTTTTCTCTTTCACAAAAAATACATTTACATTTCTTCTGTCTCTCAGAAATGCTGATAGAAACTGTTTGTGTAATTTCTGATTTTTTATAGTAATTAGATACATTCATTCGGTAGCTGAACTTTTCATTTTTTACAGCAGTTTTTATGTCATGAAGTAAAAAGGAAGAAAATAAATTTGGCAGGTTTTTCTCATGTATTTTCTGGGGAATCCAGAGATCTTATGGAATAGCTACTTTTTTTTTTCTCACTCTCCTAGCCAGATAAGGTTCTTAATGTCTTACAAGGTAGCAAAAAAGCTGTCTATACCTAAAAGTCTTTCGGAGAGTAACATCCAGTTTATGAATTCCACAGCATTCAGTGTCACTCCTCACTACTGTTCTTAAAGGTCCAGTGTAGGGACCAGATGAGATCAGGGACTGCCTTCTTCCCAGAAATGTAAATGGACATTAAAAGTGTTTTTTCTAAGGACATCAGAAGGGGTGGTGTATTTGATGCAATCCGATTTTCAGCAGATATAACTGTTGATTTCTTTCCATTATATGCTGCCTATAGAAAGAGGAAGATAATTTTTTTGTAGCAATCTCTTTTCCAGAGCTGACTCACACCAACACAACAGTCAATTCATATGTTGGGTGGTTTTCCACTCACACACCTGAACAAATGACTTCCTTATCTCATAGGGTGTAATGTTCTAGTCTGTAGTCTTTGTTAGATTGTTAAATATATTGTTAACAGAAAAACAAATTGAGTTTTGTACAAAAGAGTAATTCTGGAGTAAATGAAATGCAATCACTACATTTTGGGGATCCTGTAGTAATGATCTAACACTTCAAGTGGTGTATTTCTAATTGTAATCAATTTTATTTTTCTGAATTACTGATTTTACAAGTAATAAAAACCAGATTTTATTTTTGTGTACAAATCATCAAATGAAAGGAAATATTTTAATTATTTTCTAAAATACATGTTTACATGTGCTAAATCTTTGTCTTATTTGATTTCTCCTTTAAAAGATAAACCATTGTAAAACAGGCCCCAAAAGCCAGCAGCTTAATTTAATGTACAACAGCATTATTCTCCTCTGCAAGGGAAAGACAGCAGCAGCTAAATTTAATTCTGATGTATCCAGTACTTACCCTTTTGACCATTAGTTCCAAATCCATTTCTCTGTATGAATTGGAAGGGGAAGGAAGGGATAGGTAGAAGAGGGTGGGAGAGGGAGATGAATGGAAAAGTGAATATGACATGTTGTTTTTCCTCTTAAAAGAAATTTCAGACTGAAAAATGGAAAAACTTCCAAAGTAATTTGACGGCTAGAATTAAGTCCTAAAAAAACCCCCCAAAAAACAAAAAAACAACCTTTTCTTTATGTTACTAGACACAGCCCTGCTGCTTTTATTGTGGTTTTGGTTACAGGGGCAGATTCATTCTCTGGCATGACAGTTCACAGAAGAAAATTTTGCCAGAGCTGATGGGCCAGGCCAAACTACAACTTGAGACATCTCAGGAAGACTCAGAGACGGTGTCTGTGACTCTGTGTGTCCATCCTTGTGGAGCTCTGGGGAGGACAAAGAGGAGTGGCTGGGACAGGGTGTGCCTTGCCCAACCCTGCTGCCTGTGGAATGTTGGAGTCAGGCAAAATTTTTTAGGAGGAGCTCTGCTCCTTCCCATAAAAGTGATAAACAGTGTACACTGATCCAAAAGCCTGATCTCCTTTTAACTCAAAAAAAACAGGCCAAAAAATCCCCAACCCCACACAGATTATTTTCCTAGTGGGTGTGGTTTGAGTGTACAACATATATATGGAATTGTAAATGCAAAAGTATACCACTTTTTAAAATAGAAAATTATTAAAGAAAAAATTTAAATAAGAAAAAAAATATATTCCTAAGTGTGTTCATTGTCCTATGTATGTAGGGTGATGATATTAGACAGTAAATTGTAAACCACCAAAGTTTATATCTAAAAAAATGTGTATATGAAATAACCCCAAAGTAATGCTGTTCTAAAAGGAAGACTAAATTTTTTCCCAGCTTTTAAATGCTTTACATTCCACCTCTTGATTTTGCAATCACATCAGTTTTGTTAGTACTTTCTTTGCTTTGCATTTCCTGGTGTTTTTAAGGGAGTTGGAGGTCTGAAAGGTGAAATAGCTGTAACGGATTTTATAGAAGAAACGTGCCAGTTATTTTTGTGAATGATTTGTGTCCTTTGTATATTTCAGTGGAAGATGATTCACAGTCCTGTTCTGTGGACATCTAAGGGTAAATCCAGAGTATAACCAAACGCATAATAGAACTAAACGTTAGAGATTTTAGTTCAAATTAAAAAAAAAAGTGCTATAAAGAAATAAAACAAGCACAGATCACTTTCAGTTCTCAACAAAAGTATACCAAACATTGCATTAGGCAAGTTCTTTGCTTCATTAAATCTCAGTGTCTAAGAAAAAGAATGTTGTCTTCGTTCATGTATAGGGTTTGAAATACTTGTAAGTTACAGAAGCACTAAACTGATTTTCTTTTCATAATATAAGATTGTTTTGCATCTCAGTAGATATTTATATGCCAAAAAAAAAAAGTACAATCCCAAAATGTATAGATTTCAATAAGTCCAAACATTTTATCAATGAAAAACAAAACCACCATAAATACTTGGAAGGTTTCAAGAAAATGAAATAATAGCATATGGACACTACCACTGGAATTTTTTATTCAAAATGGAAGAAATAACCTATGAAAAACAGATATTGAAGAGAAAAATGGAAGTAAAACCACAGGAATGGCCACTAGAGCAATGTGAAGTCTCCCAGATTTCAAGATAAATTGTAATAAAGGGAGGAGGCTGCAAATTTTCAGTATTTTTGGGTGACCTTCCAATCCTGCACAACAGCAATTTCTTGCAATATTTGAAAATTCAAAGAGTTGTCATGAGGCTTGAATTATATATTTTTATTACCATAACTTTTGCACCGTCATATTATTGGCAAGTGATAAAGTAAATAAAAGCTATGTACAGGTTTTTCAACATATGGGAGTACACTTTTTTGGCCTTTCTGATTTGTTTCAGCAGCATTTGTAGGAAGCTATTTTAGGAATTTACTGGATTTAAATTATAGCAACTCTGCTAATTTGCTTTGTGTCTGAATGCATTATAGACACATTTTCCATGCTGGTTGCAGATAGTGAGTTAATGAAAGCAGATAGCCAAGCAGGGTAAAGAAAGTTTATAAGGAAAAGGTTTTTTGCCAATGGAGTAATTATTCTGTACTCAAAGTCTTACTTGAAATTTATAGGATACTGTACTTCACTTTTACTAATGCTAACATATCTGATACCTCCTTCATTGAAATACTTTGATGAATTAATATATGGGTTTAGATTTTTAAAAACTAAGGTGTAATACATGCACTCTTTAGTGCATGTTCTACACCTTCAATGAATCTTTAAAGATGTATATTTCTCCCCCAAAATTTTCATGTTCAACATCTTATTAACTGTCAGAACAACCTGTGATAGAATAAAAATTTTAGTTTTTATGAATCAAGTGAAATGGGAAATATTTTTATACTAAGGCACATTGCTTAAGATAACATGTGAATCCCTTTGAGAAGATCTAATTAATTTGGGTTTGAATAGATGCATTGAAACCACCATAATCTAATGTGACACAGGTTGGAAGCTCCATCCATACAAGACATCTCTTATCACCTGAGTTTTTATGGTAGAAATCCCATTTTTTTATGACTAATAAAATAGCTAAAGCTTTCAGAAAGTGTGAAGTATCATGAATACCATGGTAATAATAAATCAGTGACATTGTCAGAGTGTTGATAATGAGCTGCTCAATATCTGTACATGGTTGTACAGTTTATTAAGAGTCTTTAAAAAATCTTAGTCTTTAATATATTTTGTTATTGTAGTATAGGATAATATACCTAAACTAATATGAAAGCCTAGAAGAATTTGAGAAATTCTTTGACATCTAGCAGTACAAATATACTTTCAGATTCTGAAAAAATTGAAAAAACATCTCACCCTGAAACCAAAAATCCAAATCAGTCCTTACACAGTCACCCATACTTTCCTCATAAATCTGTTTCCTAGGTAACAAGTAGATCATGATAGAACTAAATTACAATGTAGAAGGGAACAACAACCTTCAGCATCTCCGTGTTATTTCTGACAAAATTTCTGACAAAGGTTTCTGCACCACAGGTAGTGCATTGCAATATGCATAGATCAGTGACACTTAAAATTAATGTCTTAAACCTCAATATTTCTTTTTGTTGTCTTTATTCATTTTAGTTTAGATTATTTTTTAAAATAATGAAACTTTTTTTTTTCCTAATTATGGTGCAGTGTGATAAACACATTGAAGTTGTTTCCTATTACACTGAGTGCCACAGAGTTTCAAATTTAGGGACTGTGCCTTACTTGTTGATGGAAATTCTAGAGCAACAATAGAAAGGAGAAGTGGAGAAATGGTTTCATGAATGGAAAAGGGAGTTATCATGGGACTCACCTCACCTACCTTTGACCCTATAAAAATCATATGCCTGGGAATTACTTTCTTGTGAGATTAAAAAAAAAAAAAAAAAAAAAAAAAACAAACAAACAAACAAAAAAACAACAAAACAAAAAACCC
>VWYO01012827.1:17912-39909 GCA_013400275.1 Rhadina sibilatrix
ATAACAAAACTAACAAACCACCACCTGAATAACAACAAAAACAACAACAATCCAGCAAAAAATCCCCCTGTACTGCAGGGGTCATTCATTTCAATAATATGAAGTGAAAACTATTGTTTCTGGTCAATAGTTTTTTGATTGCAGGGCTAGGAAATAGGGCCACTTGACTGTGCAACATAAATGATAGGTAAATCTGGTTCAATTTGAGACTAAGGCAATTTGGAGCAATTCCACTCTCAGTTGTTTGGGTTCAGCTTCTACTGATTCCATTACAAATGGCACCTTAGAGCTGGATGAATAGAGTAGCTGCAATCTAGTAGAAATGCATGTTTATAGTCACACATATTAAGAAGCAGCAGGAATAAGTATTATTTGTTCTTCTGAGAATTTGTGAGTAATAGTTTTATCAAGATTTAGTGCTTATAGTCCATCCTTAAACATACTGAGCACCAGATTGTGAACTAGAAGATCACTTAAGTCAGTTTTAAAGTGCTGAAGCAAAAATGGGAGCTGAGTACAGGAGAACAGCTAAAACACTCAGCGTTAACAAATTGGCCTAACTGCACTTGTCAAAGCTGGGGCAAATATATATTTTGCAGAACAAGAGATGTGGTGTGAAACACCTGAGATACAATCCCAATGAAAAAGAATTTGACTTTGTTTTTAAAACCCATGTACACTCAAAAGAGTAGTGTCTGTTTTCTAGCTTTTGCTAGGGAAAATGGGCAATATCATGGCATTTGTGTAATTGGGTGATGTCTTTGCTCCCATAGTATGGCTTTATCTTTTACAAAGTTTTGATGAGAGCTCTGTGATAATATTTGCATTCAAGGCAAAGCTGCCAGATTTTTTGGCTTTCCTCCAGTTCCACTCAGCCACAAGTAATTTTGGCAGGTTGCCAGACATATTTTTGTTTTCATTCTCAGTCACTGAAAGCAGTTCTTGCAATCTCTGTTTTTCCTAATGTCATTTGTCCCATTAAAGGTGACTGCCATGAGTTCAGGTTGAATCATGCAATGCACAAGCGTTTCAGAAATAAAATGCAGATGGAAACGGAGACCCCAAGGCCTGTGGGTGGCATCTACACTTGCATGTCTCCCCAGCTTTTCTATTTGAACTGATGCTTTAACAAAAATCCAAAGGTAGCTTTTCTGCATTTTATTTTTCCAGTATTACAACATTTACCAATTTACTTGTTTTGGATAACTTGCCCTAAAAGTTCTGCCCAAAGTGCAGAGGGTGAGATGCTGACCCCGTGGGATGAGCTGCAGGCTCACCTCACTGCAGTCAAAGCCATCTCATCCCACACTGTGCCCACACTGTACATGAGTCCTTTGAGGCACAGTGGGCAAGCTTTGCAAATCTCCATTCTGTCTTTTTCTAAATGAGGTGGGTAGAAGGTCTGGAAGAAAAAAAAAAAAAAAAAATCTTTTCCTGTTTCTACCTTGTATTGACCACTGGGTAACTGATTTCAGTGACCGGTAAGTACCTTCAGCTGGGGGCTGATGGGTTCTCCTTTTCACTCTCCTCTGACAAAAACCCTTTTAAGAACTGTTTTCAGGATGCTTGGAGATCTACCTTGGATACAGCTTCTTTTTGTTTGTTTTCCTCTTTTGTTTAATCAGCTGACTGCCTCCTCCCTGCTCTATGGGTGTAAGAGATGTTGGTCCCTCCCTAAAAGAACACACCTCAGGTGCAGGTGACAAAATGAAAAACCCCTTAACTTACAATACAAGATGGGGCCAGTACTGAAGAGCTTAACAACTTAAAGCACACTATTACAAATTTTAAGGAGTTTCTATCTGCATTTTCAAGAAGATTATAATGAATAGACCTTGCCTGAATAATTAAATGCAATCTATTTTCATATTTTATATCTGTCATATGGTAGGCCTAGTAATTAAATAATTGGAGCTGGAAATCTAGAGCTTTATTGAACCTAAAAAAAAGATTTTAAAAAAGCAGAATTCAATAATAAAAGTGAAATGACTTTCAAGAACTCTCTTTCAGACTCAAAGATTTCAACTTAACAAAGTGAGATGATTATGTAAAAATGTAATTCTGGACTGCTAAGATTTCTTCCACACTTGTCTGCTGTTTGATGTGTTACCACTCACAATATTCTCTGGCAGATGCCACTCTTTGTGCTTTCACTGTTGTTAAAATGACCAAAGCTCACAAAAGATTGCAGACAGAATTAATAACAAAAGCCCCATATATTCTTTTCGTGTTTATTTCAGCCAATAGGTGCAGGTAAGTATTATGGCAGTCTCTGCACATTTAAAGCTTTAGGTGAGAAGGTAGCTATTTGGGACTCTAAAATATTTAGCAAGAAATAATATAAAAAACTTATGCAATCATCTGTGAGTTTAAGGTCAGATTAATAACTTGGTGATAAAATTTTATGTAACCCTTTTTTCTCCCTAAGAAATGTACTATATTTACAAGAGTGGAAGGATTATGTGTAGACATTAGAACTTGTCATAGAATATAACATAGGTGGAATAACCTTAATGCCTTCTCATTGCTAAAGTTTGAATAACTTTACTACATAAGTAGAGCATGATATTTTTCCTTAATTTAATGTCTTTTTCTCTTTAATCCAAGACACACAAAGTACTAGAAATAGTTTTATTTTCAAATTGTTAACACAATAGCTGATCCTAATACCTTCTCATCTCTAGTTTTTCTTTTTACTCTACATGTATACCACAGATCACTATTTTATGAAAATACTTCTGTACAGAAGAACAAAATTTTAAAAAGAACACAGATATTTAGTTTGAAATAGCCCTTTATTCATATTTTTATGTGTATCTTGAACATCCCAATTCCAGGGCTAATACACAGACAATGAACAAATTTCATCAGATAAAATTGCACTGTCATTGTCATGACTAAGTAATGCTAGAAATGTGTCCTGACCTTAACTAAGACTTCAACAATGTTTTTGCTGATATTGTACTAGAAAAAAAAAAAAAAAAAAAATTTTAAAATATAAAAAAACACTCTTAGGTTTTGGAAATTGTCAGAAAATTGGAATTTTAAAAACAAATTTGTGCAAAATTTTTAATTAAAAATGTTTTTAGTTGTTGAGTTTGTCCAAATATAGTCCCTACAAAAATTTAATTAAATTCCAAACTTCTCTTCCCTTTGGAGAACATTGAGCTAGACTTTCTGCAGATTGACAAAATGGTCCAAGCAGTTTCCACAACCTGAAGCTTAGTGCAGTGTCATTGGTCAATATGAATCAGAAAGGTGCTTAGAAGATTTTCCATTTTTAACTCTTTTCTCTACCTTTTTCTCCTACAAGTGCATTCTAGCAGAAAATGTGATTGATTGATAATATTCCTTTTTGATTACCAAGTTCAAAGTGTGCCCTTAAGAATTTTACCATTACTTCACACTTTCCTTCCCTCCAATCAGGTGCAGTAAACTGCATGCTTTGCAAGACAAAAAGAAATGGATTAGTTATCCTCTCATTGATTTTCAAATAATTTTCAACTTCAAATGTATTGAAAAGATAGAAAAAATGTGCTATATATCAAATTAGTCAGTAGATGATAAATCATGCCCCCCCCAGCCCCAGCCCATATGGTACTTGCTGTGCAGATTGTGACTGAATAAACAGAGCCCTGTTGTAGACAGATAAATCTATGAGGAAAATCTATTAGTTTTGTTGAATCATCACCTTTTGTGCTCCCTCTGACTTTCCATACATACCTTCTCCCTTCCTCTCTGTTAAATGATGAATTTCCCAAAGGCCAACTCCTTGTGGGGTTGTGTGGCCAAGTAACTGTGGGCTGTTGCAACAGCAGAAGTTTGAGGGGAGGGGAACTTCTCTCACCCCCTTCACAGTTATGTATTGAAAATTTTCACAGAATTAGCCAATTATTTCACATGTTCTCACATTCCTCTTCTTTTGAAGAGTTTCTTGATACCAAGTTTAGCAGTTTTGTCCTTAGCTGATGTGTGTGCAGCACACATTTTCTGCTCAGGTATTAAAATTTTAAGAGCTCATTAGAGACCTTTTCCTAACACAGTGAATTTATATCTTGCCATTCACCTATGTGAAGCACATGTGGCTGATGATGATCCTGTGGTAGAATAATTATCCCATATTTAACAACTTATATAACCTTGCATTCAGTAATTCAAGGTAAGGCTATTTTTACACAATTCAGTATTTTGCTAGAGTTAGCACATTATGCAAAGTTATTCTAGTTAAAGAAGTGATAGAGCACCACAGGCCAGCTAAAATATACTAAAGAGAAAAAGGTGTTAAATGGGATCAGTGAAATGGTCTATCCACTCTTGTATTCTATTACAGTAGATATTCAGATCTAGTCTTAGAAAACCTGAAAAGAAACTTCACCCTCTGTTTCCCTCCCAAGAAGGCTTAGCTGGCTGCATAAGTAGTTCATTAATATTATTTTCCATTGGCCTGTTCTATGAGTAATTTTTAAACAGATTTCGCCACCAAAATTGGCAGAAATTTCTCCTTGCAAACTGACAATGTGATCTGATTCAATTATAGAGATATACTAGAGATTTTAGCAGGACTTCCACATAACTGTATTGACAAAATGTCCACAACAAACTGAAATAATTGCATTTGAAGTTGCAAGAAAAAAAAAAACAAACTTTAGTAACAATCCTGTTTAATATGTTTGAGAGTACAACTCGTGGAAAACCTGAACATGGAAGACATGACTGATCACTGCCTAGAGAAAATTATTCTGTCATAAGAGAGAAAACTTCATTAGGATGCAAAACCTTTTGGCATGTTCACAGAGAATCAAGGACAAGACTCTGGATCATCAGTGTACTGTGAAATCTCCCACACAGAATGTTTCATGTGCAGTCTTTTATTCTCCCCATTCCAACTGATGCGTTTTCAAGGACTAAAACGATCTCTCAGTTTACTTAATTTTCATCTATTTGATAGCAAAACCCAAGAGACAAGCTTAGTTTTTCCCCTGAGGATGTGACCTTACAATCTTCTCTATGTTTACCATACATGTTCATCCTCAGTTATTCTGCCAAATTTAGAAGACAAATATATCTTTAGAGAGGAAATTCTTTAATATGATGAGTTGAGAGAAGGAATATGACTTGCTAAATGCAGAAAAGGGTTTGAAAAAATAACAGAAATAGGAGCTTGGCACTGTAAAGAAGGACAGTGAGTAAAATGGCATTTTAAAAATATTTAAATTAATAGAAATCTTTGATGCTAGTTTCCAGTATACCTTTGACAAAGAAAGGTTCCTTTCAGGGACATTCTTGTGAAATACAGAATGAAGATTGAAACATCTCTTCAGTGTCAGCAAGCCTGAAAATGGCAAGTAAAAAGTAGCATCAGGAAATATTTTACTTCCCTGTAGCAGTGGATAATTTTGTGTTTTCATATCATATGGTTTGTTCCCTTTCACCCTCTTTGGGGTGGTGGTTTAGCCTGGGTTGTGTCCACCCATTGGGCTGTCAGTCTTCCCTGACACATATCTCTCATTCCCAAATTTTCTCTGTCAGTCTCCCCTGGTAACAGCCCCTGCCTGGATTACCCTTGAGAAATCCCCTTTTATTGGAGGCTCCTTGGTCTGTTTATATAAATCTCCTCACATTATCCTCCCCATTGGTTTGTGTTCTGTAAACCTCACCTTGTGTCCCTCCCCGGTCTTCGCCCTGTTGGCCTCTTGACCCCAAACTGCACCCTGATTCTGTCCCTTAAACCCACGCTCCTGCCTTTGTTCTGGTCCTCACCTCTGCACTGCATTGGGGTTGTGTCACAATTACTGTTGCTTTAATAAATGATCCTCGGGCTGCATGTGAAGCCCACTTCATTCTTTGATACACTGACCCTACAGCAACTGCTTGGGACTCTCAGAGCCCTGAGGTTGTGTCACTCCCCCAACAAATGCCATCCTACCAGGCACAAAATGACATTTCCCCTGTCAGGGCTGCTCCAGGGTTTTCTGTGTCCCAAGGTCTGCATCTGCAGGCAGCTGGACAACATCCTCCCATGCCCAGCTCCAAGGCTGTCTGCACAACTTTCTCACGCTGCCTCCTGGGGCACTGCGTGCCTCCCTGAGCATGGAGTCAGAGCACAGAATTTCTCTTCTCCCCCAGATCAGGCCCATGGGGAGGCTGCCCTCAGTGGTATAAACGTTGTGATGAATTTGTTGCACAATGAAAGCAGTAATGAAGCTTGTGGTCTTATATTCCCCTTCCTCTAGGTCAAATATGCACATGTTTAAAATCAAACACTAGAAAGGAAAAGTAAGAAGGTGGAAGGATATGGGATTTGAAGAATATAGCAATAATTTCAACAACTGCATGAAGGTTGGGTTATTTTTAAACTACTTAATGTTTCAGTTCTCTTTTGGTTTCGTCTGTTTCAGTGTTTACTAATAGCTTGAACAAACACAGCTTCAGTGTGGTTTAAAAGAAAGATCATCTGAACTTAATTCCATGGTGTCTCTAAAATAAGGAGGTGAAATGGAAAGCATGAGAAGTCAGGTTCTGTTCAGATGAAAACTAAAGTCCATTTACTTTATGAAGCTGAAAGAAACACTTGTCTTCAGGTATTTTTTCCCTTATGGTCATGAGTGACCAAATTAAATTTTACTGATTTATCCTTTCAAGATATTTTCATACATAATAAATGTCTACATAAAGAAACTGCAATAAGAAAAAAATCTTTAACTACTGTTCTCTACAGCTGCAAATGCACAAAATATGACAGTGAATAGTTTTTATTGCAGTTTCAACTTTGAAAGTCCAGTGATACTGTGAACTTGGTGATATAAATTAAGTCAGTGAATAAATAAAATATAAAGTCAGTGGAGCTGAAAAGTCAATTTTTCTTCTTATATAAAGCAGCAGAGTTCTACAAAAAATTATCCAAGCTCTGTCAAATTGCACCATTCATATAGCAAGGTAACTCAGCAGAACTGTGTGTGGCATCATTTTTCCCAGTCTACTTGCAACTCATATTTTAACCTAGAGATATGTGAGTGTCTATACATGCAGCTAGTTGTTGATTTTTTGTGAGCTCATTTTATTGATGTTTTCACTTAAACCTGAAATTAAGTAAAGATTTTCTCTTGCTAAGATTATTACAAAAATGACCAGAAATCACAATAATACCTTATAATTTCCCTATTCCTGTCAGTAAAGGGCTATAGAAAAAAAAAAAAAAAATTTTACACCCTGATTTTTGAGCAAGTCAGTTCAGGTTTTTGATGCAGACATTCTGAGAGGCTACATGGATCTTTGAGCCTCAGCTCCCACATCTGCCAAGCACTATTCTACCCAAATGTGTGAGCTTCCTACACTCAAAATCTTGTATTTATATACTTCACTGATGGAAGATATATGCGTACCCTCTTTGTATTTTCTAATCCATGATTTTCTTACTTTAAAGAATGTTATTATTTTATTTTTGACATCTTTTATTTAACTGATGTAGAAGGTAATCTCAGTGATCTCAGAGTGTCTACCAATGCAATCTGTCAAGCTTCAGAGATTAGACTGCAGGGGCTGTTTTCAGAATTGCACTGGATCAATAGCACAAGATTGTTTAAGCACACTTGCCTTCTTCCCACCTGAAGCAAATGGTTTGATTATCTCTTCACAGAGATTATGACACAAGGTGCTGACTATGGTTTTAATTTTATTTGATTGATGGATTTAGATTTCAGCTGCACACTATCTAACTATGCTTATCCACCCACAGTTCAGTTGCCACATTGATATGTCTTTTTTTTGTGTGTCTGTATGTCTCATCTGAAGAGTTGAGATGATATAGTGGAATAATAACTCTCCAGTTTAATATTCTGTTGAGCATCCCCAACTGCAGTTCAGCAAATGCAAAGCTGAGAAGTTTGCTCATTACATTTCTGAAAGCTGTTATCTTATTGGCCTTGGAATATGCTGAAAGAAAATAGAAGCCTCAGAAACCAAATGAAAGGCATTAAAAGTAAAAGCCCAGAAGCTCAGTTATTGAGCTGAAAGAAGTTACTTACATATGAAAGAAGCAAGAAAAATAAGCCATTTGCCCCAGGCCGCCTGATTTGTGAGGGCCTCATTACATTACAACAGATGTATTCTGGAGCTGCTGGTATTTTTTTTTTTCTTTTATCATAAGTTTGCAAAAATCATTCTGAGATTGTACATATTATGTCCCATAGTCAGGCTCTCTACAAATGAAATCAACTTTCTTGCAGGGAAAAATAAAAAAGAAAGAATAAAGGAGACAAAAAAACCCTTGTACAATATCACAGTATGTCACAATGTAGTAAGATGTTTATTTATCCACTATGCTTCTATTGTGCAATACAATCAACAGAGTTGCAAAGGCTGTCTCCACTCTGGTAAGTAAGATTCTTTTCCCACAAACATGGATAGAGATGCAGGCAATCCAAAAAGGCCTTGGAGATTTATGATATCCACCAGTTTTGCTCCCATTCTAATTCACCTTGCTGGGCTTTGGATGGTAGGATACAGGCAGCTGGATTGAAGGTGCCCAGTCTCACAGTTTTGGCAGACCAATGACACCTTGTCATCCAGCCTCATATTAATTACCAAGTATAACTGAGCAATTATTTATATTTCCACACTCAGTGGTATTCAAAGAAGCTTAAATCCACAATAAAAATTTTTATTGGGCAGCTATTTTATAGCCAAAAAACAGCAAGGAGGGGCCATCAGTTGGCTGAAATGCCACTGTTCCCCATTCATCTGCATATTCCCATAATGTCCATTTGTGCTGGTGTGGACATGTGTTAAAGTCTTAGTTTTGTCCTGTTTGCCATCATAAAGTAATACACAACTCCTATAGCAAATATATTGAATTTCTGCATTTTAAAATTCCTTTTTTTTCTTTAATTAATCATCATAAAAGGTCAAAAAGTATCTTAATTCTCTATTACATGCACAAAAAGTATTGCTATTTTCTCCCTGTTCATTTGAGATCTAATAGCCTGTCTGCCCAAGCTGTGAAATGAAACCCTAGGTCTCCAATTAAGAGTCAATCACATAAATCTTGAGATAGAGAAGAAGCACAAACACTTTTTCAGAGTTTCAGTGTTACATTATGCCTTTAATTGTGATGACCTTTCTCCATGCACTGCTTTAATATTGAAATCATGGACTGGAAAGAATGCTTTTTATCTTTAGATTAGGTTGGTGTAAGGCTGCTATTTGACTTGCTCTTTATGACAAATACCAAAAGTCAAATTCTGATCTCATGTACAGTGGTGTAAATTTAAGGTCTCTCTATAGATTTTCATTTGGTATTAAACCACTAATTACTTCTGTATGAATCACCAGGCTCCTCTTTAAAACATGTATGCAGTGTGAATAACAGAAAGGAGGTTTTAATAAAATAAAAGCTTTATATAGGCAATAGTGCTTTCATCCTTAATTACCTGTTAACCAGGAAAAATGTAATTAAAGGCTATTATTGAAAAAATACAATGTCATTTCAAAAATTATGGAAGATAGATACTTTATCAGGATTATGTTAATGATATAAACATACACTACCTTGGTTAAATAAACATGGATGAAGTAAACATTGAAATAAACATTGGATGAAATAAGCACGACCATGTAACAAACATGGATGACCGACCCTGGAGAGGACAGAAGGCCAAGAAAGCTAATTTGTAATTAAAAGTCTTGTCCTGCAAGCTCAAGAGCTGTCCATCCCAGTAAGCAGGAAACTAAAATGTCAGGAGGCCTGTGTGGATGAACATGGAGCTCCTGTCAAAAAAGCATCTAGAAATACAGAGTTCTGAGCTTCCCAGGGACAGGGCTGTGGAGCTACTGGAGAGAGGCCAGCAAAGAGCGACTAAGAGGATTCAGGGACTGGATCCTGTCTCATGTGAGGAAAGACTGAAGGGAGCAGGCTGCTCAGTGTGAAAAGAAGGCTCAGAGGGAAACCCAGCAATGTGCACAAATATCTGAAGGGAGGCAGTGAAGGAGACAGAGACAAGTTCTGGACAAGCTGCCTCAAGGACAAGAGGCAATGAGCACAGATTGCAAAGGAAGATACATCTGAAAATAATGAAACCCTTTCGGAATGTGAGGGTGACAGACCAGTGGCACAAGTTGCCCAAGGAAGTTGTGAAGTCTTCGTTCTTGGAAATATTCCAAAGTGTCTGGAAAGCCTGCTCTAGGTTCCTCTGCTTGAGCAGGTGGGTTGGATCAGATAACATCCAGAGTCAACCTCAACAATCCTGTGATTCTATGATATCAATAGAGAATCTAACCCATTAAATGTAAAACATTCAGCAAAAATTCCATTATCAAATGTGAATACCAAGATAATTCCTCTAATATCATGACTGAAAACGATTGAGCAAGTTGTTCAGTTAAGATCTTGCCCAGACTCACTCTAACTTCTAATATTAAATCTCTCTGAAAACTTGTGACAGTTGAGGGGTTTGGGATTTGGTTGGTTTGTTTACTTGCTTTTTTCTGTCAGCACAACATCTGAACTGAAGAACTCTCACTAAGCAAAGTTTAAATTAGGGAGCCAAGGCTACAGGATTGAGAGGTACAGCCCATGTGCACCTTATGCAGAGCTTAACTCATAGCACATTAATCTGTGTTATCATTGCAGCAAATGGAATGTGGAATTCTGCTTCTAATCTTAAGGATTTTATGTTGTGTCTTTGTAACGTTTGCCTGGGTTAAAATTTGAGGTATTGCAAACATTTTAGGGCTAGCGTGAAAAGAATTCTTGGTATTTCAAAACAGAACAGCTTTTCTCCACACAGTACCACACAAACTGTCATGTGACATGAAAGACCACAGGCTGTAGTAATCACGCAAATGAAAAGCTTTTGAAGGGAAAAAAAATATGTGATTCTTAGAATGTGAGACACAAAGTGTAAAGCAGAATAAATATACCTTGTGATGCAGAGTAGCAAATCTGTGCCCAAAAGTATGCAGCACAAAGAATTAAGAAAAAAAATAAATCATAATAATTCTAAAAAATAATTTCATTGAACCACGGAAGGAGGATAGATCTTCAGAAGTCATTAGCCTAAATGAATCTTGTAAGGAATAAGATATTTGATAGTTAAGGTATTATTTTCAGTAACTTTCTTGGCACAAAATAAAGCAATACTAACTGCTTATAATATTGAGTTGGCAGAAAAAAGATGTGTTCAAAGAAATTAAAGCATGACTTGATCTGAGAGTTTTTGAATGAAGCAATGTAATACTCAAAAAGTACAAAGTTCATGTGAATTCTAGACAGTCAAAAATATATATAAAAAAAAGGAAAAAAATTCTAAAAGAGAGATCAAAAATAGCTTTTTTATTTGACATTCATTGATTCTTGTGTCTAATATTATTAGGTCAGATCAGAGGTCCCTTCCAGTGTATCAAACGCTTGCCATGGAACATTTTCATGGAGTGACATTTCCTTTGAAATATCTTCTCTCTTCCAAGAGATATGTGTTTAGGGGATTCTGGAATGACAGTTCAATCTCAACTATTGTTTTTCTCATAGTTATCTAATGATTCCATTTGTCCTTGAACACAATATTTACTTCTTTGCAATATTTGGTT
This sequence comes from Rhadina sibilatrix, assembly GCA_013400275.1. Taxonomy (NCBI): domain Eukaryota; kingdom Metazoa; phylum Chordata; class Aves; order Passeriformes; family Phylloscopidae; genus Rhadina; species Rhadina sibilatrix. Next base: position 29,496 of record VWYO01012827.1, read on the forward strand.
TCTATGGATATATTCTAACTTCTAAATAACAGAAAAGGTCAAAAACTTACACTTGAAGACAAATAAGGTTTGTTTGACATCCTCTTAGCCTCATAAGTAGCTTGACCACATCCTTACCATGCAACACCAATTGTTACTTTTTATCTTATGGACAAGTGATCCCCTGTGACACTAAGAGAGTTATTCTTGCCTTGATTTGAATCAAAATGTGTAAGGTAAGGTCTGGAATGCTAAAGAAGCTCAGTACTGTGGTGCTCTACAGACACAGAGGGTATTCCCTGGCTTCCCCCAGGTGTGCTGTGACAAGAAGGGTAGGCAATATGTTTCAACCCCCCCCTGTGGGATTGGGAACAGGGTAGGATACAGCCCATGTGAAAAACGTGATTCCCTGGACAGCGTGCAAGGATTGTCTGTGGGGAGCCTGGGACAAGCTAAAGCTGGAGAAGACCATCAAATACACTGTGCAAACAGCTTCATGGCTGTAACTGAGTTCATGGTCTTATTCTAGTTTCATAGGCTGAGTCTATGCATTCAGTCAGTGGTGGCTGTATTTTAGATTTAAAAAGCTAGAAATATAAAACATTCATCTTCTCTGCAACCTTCAAAAACCTTTCAAAACTCTACTTCCCACTCAATATTTTCTAAGTCGAAATCCTTTAACTATTTAATATTTCGTCTGTTAATCTTATACCTTTTTTCCACCTTTAATTTTTTTCTTTTTCCTAAGGCTTTTTTTTTTTTTTTTTTTTTTTTTTTTTTTTGAGATAAGGTGACCTTGTGGAAATCGAGTTTAAAAGTTTTTTCTTGTATGAGATGACACTGCTTGCTGCAAGCTTTGATTTTTGAAGAGACCAAAGATTTATGGCCTAGAACCAATAAAGTATTTAAATATGTCTTTAAGAATCTCATTATTCTTTTCAGATAATCTAGGCAAAACTCTAATGAATATAATCATATATCTAAGGGCAAACAAATTCTTCAACTTTTTCTTAGTTCATCAAGCCCACAATAGCAACAGTACTGGAAGGAGAAAGAAAAAAAAAAAGATGACCTCTTCTATGTATTTTTATTTAAAACAAACAAACAAACAAAATCCAAAACAAAACAAAAACAAACAAACAAACAAAAAACCTCACCAAAACCCCAAAAAACCCCAAACCTTTTTGGGTTTTGACATTTCTTTTCCATATTAATTGTTTTCTCTTTTGTTGGGTCAATGAGCTAATAATAGTTAAAATCGGAGAAATGTCACCTGACTACAAAGCAAGGTTTGTAATTGTCTGAAGGACGCTTACTATAAGAATATTAAATATTCTTTAAGTTCATGAAGGACTTTTTTACATTGCTTTCTAAATAAACTGTCTGGCCAGGATCAAACCAAATTCTGATTCATCATTTTCATGCCACAGACAGGGTTAGGTATCTCACCCAAGTCATTGGCTACAGCAGCATCATTCCCCACCCCCAAATAAGACCAGCCTGTGCATCTGAGCTAGCACTTGTTAGCAGATCCACAGATGTGTTTATCTGCAGCCACCTCTGCAATTCCACTGCAGCACTATGCCCTTCTCCCAGCTGTGCTAGTGGAGCTGTACCAAGTGCAGTTACACTCTCTAAGGTCAATGCACAGGCTGTGCCCAAGGGACTCGCTGAAGAAGGGGAAAACTTCTTGCAGTCACATTAAGCACATGGATTTTTCTATTGTATTTTGTAGCTGCTATAGGTTGTCTGGAAAGTAGTCTGAGGCAAATCTTGAACCACTGTTAAAGGATCACAGAGGAGTTTAGTAGTTAGCTTAGTTTGTTTGGTCTGAGAATAGTAACACTATTAGGACAGAGAGAGGAATTAAAAGGGACCCTAGACCTGGAGCTATTAACAACTGAATAGGGACATGAAGAAGACCTAGGGAGGCAGAGGGACTTTAGTTAGACTGTATGAAGAAAGCTGGAAACAGTAGATTTAATCTGTGGTGGTACTAGAGTGTTCAATGTATTTTTAATACATATGAAGAAATAGATATTATGCCTATTTTAAATTTCCTTCAAAGAGATTGTATAGCCTTTGTCTTTAAATGTCATATGGAGATACAGAAGAGAATAGGATGGATAATCTCAGAAAAAATTAGCTAAAAAACTCCATGGATTCAAGTATTATAAATTTCACTTAAAATACAACGGAAAAAAATTACAAAGCAATACAAGCTATTATTTGTTGTAGAATACCAGAAATCTCTTGCTGTGTCCCTACAAAGTTATCAAGCATGCATGCAACTGTCAAACTACTTTCATCTGGATATAATAGATATCATTACAGTTATCCGTGTAAATTAAGCCCTGCCAAAAATAAAATGCAACACTTCCAACCAAGGCCTTTCCAAACTAGAAGAGATGATCAAAAGGGACAAGCCTTTATGTTTTTATTCAGCTCTAAAATGTGATTTTTAAAAGGTGCTATATTAAGAGCTGTCATGTACCACCACAGCTGGATGCCCAGTGATGACATAAGCAGCTTTCATACTGGAGAGAAATATGTCACACTGTTCATTGCTTGATCAGCATAGGGACTGGGAAGGGAAATATTAACTTCCACGGATGTTTGTCTCAAAGTTCATTTTCTCTTATGCTTGGGAAACAGGCTGTATTTGTAGCAGTGCATGTAGTGGTATTGACTTGTCTTCAGCTGGGACAGCATTAATAAGGAGTGAGAAGGAGATATGGCAAATTAATCAGAAGGAAAGTTTTCATCAGTGTTCCCAGAAACTTATGGAATTTTGATCTCCCTGAGCAAAGCCCACACAGCATATTATAGGCTAGTCCAGTCCTAAATAGAAGAAGAAAAGAAGAAAAGAAGATTTGATAGCTGATGAAAAATGCATTTTTATTTTCCAATCCAAACTGCACGAGAAAGCACAAGCTCATAGCAAAGTTCCTGTGGAAGGTTTTACTTAGTACTTAAAAAAATCCCATTCAGTTAAATACAGGGATATCATACCTTTTAACAGAAAGATTAAAAAGGTCCTGTTGCATTTATATTCCTTTAGAGAACTCTCAGCATTTCTGCATGATCAGCCCTTTTTTCCCATCCTTGTTCCACATCTGTAGCATTAATCTTCTTGGAGTAACTGCTCACTGCTAAATATATCCATCACTGAAAGATAATTGTAATATATGACAAATACACCTTGAGAAGAATTCATTATAGGCACCAATCTGACACCACAGGATAGTGATGTGTTAGCACTATTTCTGCTCCCCAAACAGGCTGTGAAATCAGACTTCAAGATAATTGTACATCTTATCTAAAATTCTCCCACCTAAATTGATACTTTACAGATGACTACTGAACTGTTCCTCGAAGCCACAAAGCTAAATTAAACTCAAGTGCAAGAGAGGTTTAGTGGCTCTGCATAAGAGGTTGACAGAAACAGAGAAGTTTAAAATCTCTTTTGGCTCTGAATTTTTTCATCTTAATTATTTCTTCCTATCAAAGTAAGCATAAAGTTCAGAAACAATACACCACAGACTCAGAAGGTATGTCATCATGCCACCTCCGTTTTCCTCATTGCCATTTTGCATGAGAGAAATCAGAAGTGTATTTTGCTAGATCCCACAGTTCACAGGGTTATTATAACCCCCTCATTAAACATTCTCTCTCAAAGTTATCATGGGGAAACTAAAGTCCACTTATGCTGACTTTCAGTGATAGAAAATTCTCATCTTTCTGAAGCTAACTGTGTTAACCTCAAACTGGGGCAATTTTACGTGAGTACTGGATTCCACTATCACTGCAAAAATTTCTGAAGGAATGATTAGATGTTATTTTTAAAATTTTGTTCTTTTGCTTTCTTTTTTTTTTAATTTTTTTTTTTTTATTCAAGATCTGGTTCCTATTGCAGTTAGACCTTCAGATGGAGATGTTTTAGTTAAAATAGAAAATAATTCATATGTAGGGAACAATATAATTCTTGAAGTAATTTTTATGGGCATTCCTTACTATAGGAGTGAAGATTTCTTCATATAATCATGTCTTTTCTTTTAAATTATCATTTAACTATAGCAAGGTGATTTGTAAATCTAAAATATTTCTTTATAGTCTAACTTAATGAGCATCTGACGTAAGCATCAGTTGTGTCAGAATGCAATGGAGTGGGTTTTTTGCTGAAAAAGGTATGGGCTCTAACATCAATTCAATAGCAGGTTATGACAAGGAATTTCTGTTATCTCTATCTGAAGGTTTTTGCTTCTGTCATCATCTATTTACAGGACTCAGACGTGTGTTGTTAAAATCATAGAAAATGTATCTTATTTCAAAGCTCTAAAACTTTTTGTCACATTGTGTACTGACATTTTGAGCGGTGACAAATTTTGGCCGTGCAGATGTTACCATTTTCGAATTACAAGGTACTTGTAATCAATGCTACTCCCAGCCCAAATGTTGAAAGGTATAAATCAATTGACACTTTTGTATATTTAGCCCTCCACAAGTACAGTTTTGTTCAGTTTAGTTTGTGGTTCTGAAAGAAAACCTACACCACAGAGTCCCACACCACGGATGTGTTTAGAAAGCATGACTGCTGTGCCCCAGTCTTATACACTGACCCTCAAAAGTGTCTCCATACCATATTTCCTATTCCTCCCTCTATGAAATTAAATCACTGCTGATGGTAAAAGTAGTGCAGAGAACTTGGAAATATTGCCTTCACTGCTCCTCAAAGGCCTTTAAGGCACCTTCATATTTCTGTGCAAGCATTTCTATATTGCTACTCAAAGCATGTTTGTGGAGAACAGATTAAAAGAAGCTCTTATTCCCACTCTTGGTGGGAGATGACTGAAGAGGACTCAGCACCCTGGATTGTGCTGAATATCAGTATAAGAGAAGGAATTTGTCACATGTGGGCCTTGAAGCTCAAAGTTATTTTAATCCTTACTCTGGTTTGTAGGTAAAGTCACTGTTCTTCTGCCTTGAGCATAGATAGTAGCAGTGTTGAGGGAGGACTTTAGCACTTCATTCCAAAATGAACCCTGTCCAAGAGCTGTTCAACAGATGTTCTTTTCCTTGTAGTCTTTTCTCTGAAGCCTTGTTAACACAAGAGATTGAATTTGTACCTCAGGGACTCAAACTTTATTATGGAACTGCAGGTAAACTTTTTACTTTGATCAAATAAAAAAAATGACAAAACTGTGCCCTAACTTATAGCTGTAAAGAGTAACATCAGAGAGGAAATTTTGGATCATCTTAATCGTTATACCCATATGTGTTTTAGAGAGAGATCCTACTCTCCATTTACTGCACATGTATTGCTGTTAACAGACACCTATCACACTGTTCAAGGAAAAATAAAAAGAAGAAACAAGAGTAGACATTAAATGAGTTTTTCTCAGAATATCACAACTGTACGAGCTGACCATCTATCTCTACCCCCAAGCCTCGAAAAAAGATGAGTTCCATCGATTGAAATGTAAGATTCAAGCACATTTTACTGTAGAGTTTCAAGGAAGCTTAATCCCAAGCCTAAGATATTTGGTTTACAACTGCAGGAAAGAGTTTGTTTACTCAGTGCTGTTCTTTATTATCTGTGAGTTATGCTGTTCTCAATAGAAGCCCAGCTGATCCAGATAATATGCTGATAAGGGAGTCAAAAATCCATCCATGCCTTTTAAAGCAATAAAAGTCGTGTCTGAATTTGTGGTGCTTCCACTAGTAGTTTTCACACTGCATGTTCTTTACTTTGAACACTTGCTTTATTTTCAACCCAAGCATGGACCAAAGAATAGTTTTGGTCTCAGGGCTAAACAAAACACAGAAAGTGGAAATGAAATAGTACCATTTGGTTCAGAGACCATACAGTACTCTCAGGAACTGACAAAAAGAGTGTCTATTCTCTCTTTAAAGAATCTTATTGAAGAATCTAAAATATCTTAAGATGGTAGAAACCAGATTTAAAATACTACCATTGTTTTGACTCATGGAAAGAGAAAAATACAATAATTCACTCTCTGGAGAACAATATGGAAGTGTTTGTATACTATGCAAAAAGGTCTCTTGTTTTATATAGAAAATAAATCATTAAAAATGTGACCATCATAAACAGATAATGGCTTTTTGCAGATACTCACCACATGTACATTTCTGAGATTACAGAATGAACCCTTCACATCTGCTTTCCACACCATCATCAATAAAATACTCTTGGAAAGATTTCTTCTAAGAAGGATCAAAAGCAGAGGATAACATATGCAACAATCAAGAAAGCTCACTAAGCAAGATATCAGCCATTGCTAATGTGGAAAATATGAAAATATTTTATCCAAAAAGTACCTGATCTGTTCTGTCAAAACTGGACACTGTTTCCAAACTGCTTTCCAGCCAAGAAAATGGAAATACACAGTGGCAATTAACTTCTGCAGTAGGACTATGTATGTTATGTGAAGATTTAAGATATTTCCTATTATATTAAAAGATATGGATATGCCAGGCAGGTGCTTCCTAAATCATCCAAATTCAACCCTATCAGTCATAACAAAGTTGAAATTGCCCATTAAAATGTACCCAGGTTTTCAACCTTGGTAAAGCCAATATCAGTCTGATTAATATTCCTATAGCTCATCTTGTTAACTACTTCATGATTTATATAGAATACACAATGGAAAATTATTTTGCCATTTGACATAACTCAGGCTATGTTAAACATAACACATTGTCTCCAGCCAGCTTCCAGACACTAGAATTTCTGCAAGATCTCTTTGTGAATGGACTCAAACACCTGACTAAACCACAAAGTTAATCAAGCTCCACTAAATTAGCTACCAGTTCCATCCTTGGTGGCCACTCAGTTTCAATTTGGTACCAGTTGTCCTTTGCTTGTTTTTGCAACAATACACATCTTCTGAGTCTTGAAAAATTATTTCTCCAGATCCTGGCTGCAGCCAAGCCGTCTTGAATTCCTAAAGAGTAATTTACACTAGGGGACAAATGGGACACTTCCTTTATAACACAGAATCAAAGTGTCATTTCCCAGATGAAAAGCAAATCTTATTTTAATGGTTCACTCTTGAATGTAGTGAGGAAACAGCTGAATAAATTCCCCCTGCAGACACCCACATTCAGCCCATGGCACACGCATGCTGGTGGTGTTCCCTGTCAGAACAAGCACATTCTTATCACTTAGCATCTGTTTCCTTTTTTCTCAGACTTGTTTACCAGCATTTTCATTGAGAAGCTTCCTTAAAGAGGATATTTTTTTTTAATTTTGTCATTCATTCATGATGGAGTTACACCTCCCAGCTGCAGCTATTTTAATAATGCTAAGAATTAGGTATATAATTTTTCTGTGTGACTCAGATCTTATCACAGAGATAAAAAGCAGAACCAAACTTAATCAAAGCTGTTCATAATGACAGTCAATTTAAACATTTTTTTTTTTTTTTTAATTATGGCTCTTCATACTTTTTGGCAGTAGAAGGACAACAATAGAATTATTTTTTATTTGAGCAAAAAAATAAAGAGAATATCCTAATAAACAATAATCTACAACAATATTATTTGTTCTAACTAGTTAGAATTTAAGATTTTATTAAAACAAAAAAGAAAAAAGTTCAAATGAAAAAGCTCAGAGTGGGTTTGTAAAGGTTGGAATGAAATTGCTATTTCTAGGAGTTTCCATGGAAACTACAGTACTAAGCAAACCTATGTACAAAAAGAAGAGATTTTTTTTGTTGTTGCTGCTAAGTGTTCTTCAGAAAATCCACACAAGCATCATTATCATATGTAGCCAAACCAAGAGGCATGCTAGTTGAATAATGTATAGCATACAACTGTAGTGTTTACTTGCTGAATACTTTAGAAATGAAAGTTCAGGCATCTGTGTGACCTTAAGATTTGGACCTGTACAATTTTTAGATTTAGCATTGCCTGGTTTAAAGTGAATCAACATGGTTAACAAACAAAATTACTCGGAGCAAACCCAAATTTTAGCATGTTTCCAAATTTTAACATAATCACAGTAAAGTTTCTTAATTAGTTTTGATATGATCAGTTTGCTTTCAGTATTATTGAAAATGCCCTTCTATCTTTTAAGGATTTGCTTATATCTGAATATAGGAAGTAACACCTTCTGTGGACAGTTTTATTACCTGAGAAGAGACAAAAGTCTTTTCATAGTAATGGTGAAAAGTAGGACAGGTTTTGAAATAAAACCAAAGAGTTTTTGAATAAAGAAATAGATGATGAGATTGCAAAATCTCTATGATCAAAATCCAGGTTTGAACTGCATCACCAAAAGAGCCTACATGGTTTCTGAAAATTCAGATTATTCCAATCAAGCCCTAAATGAATGTTTTACATTGACAAAGTGTATGTGAGCCTAGAAGAGGATTTATGTAAACAAGATCCAAAACAAAAGACCAGAGAAAACTGAACAATATCAGTTTATGCTAATTTAAGAATTCAATAGCCAGACTTTTTGGAAAAGAAAATATTACAAATTTTACATTTAATTCTGTTATGAAATAAGAAAATTCATATACACCTATTTTCCACCATTTTCAATGTTAGTGCTATTTAGAAATTACTTCGTTTCATTGGAATAATGAAAGAAATGTCTATGACTATGAAATAGCACCACAGTGTGTTGTGATTATTGATACGATATTTGAAACATATTGATTACAAGATTTTTTTTCCTAAAGAAGTTATATACGGTAGTGAAGCTTTAAATATTTAATTAAAAGTCATGTATTAATAAAAAATGATTCAATAAGTCACCAAATGCAAAATTCTGCAATGATGCCTCTATAAATTATTTAGCAACTCCAAGAGTGTTGGCTTTAATAAATTAAATTCAAGGACATCTGGTCAACATACTTACAAAAAGTAAAAATGCAATTTTCTTTATCAGTGCAGCAGCCTGGGCTCTTATATTTCACTATGAACAACTTCAAATTTGCTTGGTAGCTTCTTACTCAGATATTGTTTCTTTTCTCTGAGATGAAACAAATTACATGAAGAAGAAATTATGAAAGAGAACAAAAATTTTAAACCGATAGGCTAATGTCTATTCTTTTAAATATTAAAAAAACCCTATACAGTAAAAACCTACCAAAAAAAAAAAAAAAATTAAAAAACTGGTTACTTAGCCAAAAGCAATAACTACCAACATTATTTCTGTCTTTCTGAAGTAATCTAGACATCTCCTTTTTTTGTTTGTTTGTTTTGTTTTTTTCTATCAACAGTCCTACTTAAAAAGTGCATAACTCTACAGCACCTTGGGATTTGTATTTCTGAATCTTGCCAAGAGATTCTATTTCCATATAGCACATGTTGGACTTTTGACATATAAATTCCTTTTAAATTAATTTCTATGACCTGTCTATTTTCAAAATGTCCATAAATATGCTCAACATAGTAGACTAAGTGGCTGCATGTATTAGTTATTTCTATTTTACCAGTGACTAGTTAAGCCAATGAATAAAGGTTTGCACACGTTTCAGAAAAGGAGAATTGGTTTGTTTAAAAATCCACAGACTGAGTACCCATAGTGAGTCATTAAATGTAGATTTTCCTCTTCAGTCAACGAGTTAATTGCATCTAGCTCTCAGAATGGAGAGCTCTGGTAACCTATACACTCTAAACTATTTTCTCAACTATTTTTCATAAGTAGTAAGCAGGGAGAATAGCTATTTAAGGTTATTCATATAAGGGCAAAGATATTTTTCAGTAACAATATTACATCTGAAAGTAAAAAACTTCCTGTTGTGTTTGGTATTCAAAAGCCCCTTCACAGTTTAACCACTGCCCTTCAATCAGTACCTCAATGGTACTGATTCAATACCCTTGTATTCCAAATTTTCTTCTACATACCTAGAGAGCTATCAGCTACCATATCAGGATGGTTCCATGATGTAATCTCATCATTACATGATTAAATACACATGTTCAGTGGAGGACAAAAACATTTTCCACCCAAAACCAGTGATAAAACTACTTCACCAGGAAGAGGATTTTCTATACATTCTCTGTGCAAACCGAAGAGGGCTTATGGTCTGTCTTGGTTTGGAAAGACAGGTATCAGCCAGGCAAAGCTGGAGTTTCCCTTAGAATGGAGAATGTAAACCCCTCATCCCCACCAAATTATAATTTTGCAATTAAGGGCTTTCAGGCAAAGATTTGGGAATAGGAGTAACAGTTCTTTACTAGGAATATTAACAATACAAATGTAGTAGAAAAACAAAATCACCCAACCAAACAAGCACACAAATAGACAAGCAATCCTGGAAAACCCTGACAGTGTCAGAGCTATAACCTGACACCCTGTTGGTCAGGGTGTTGGAAGCAGTCCAAAAGTAAGTCCTCCTGGAGTGGCAGATTTGATTCTGTTGAAGTAGAGATGTTCCCGTAGAAAAAGGGTCCAGTGATG
>VWYO01012829.1:0-15512 GCA_013400275.1 Rhadina sibilatrix
AAATATATTTATATATTTTTAAATTATATATAATATTGTACATTATATATAAATGCAATATATTACTCAAATGTTCAATATATGATGATATATTTATATTAATAATTTCAAATTATAAATTTAATTATAGAACCTAATATAAACTTTGAGGCTATAAATTTGTCAGGGATGCCCCTGAAGGTCTACGACTGAGGTGAGCATAAGTCTGTAGCAACATAATCATACAATGGAAAACTATCTGTGATTTTGTTAATAAAAACCCTCAAACTCAGTCATGTTTGGGGGTTTGTTATTTTTCAGGAGGTATGCTTGGTTTTGGTGTTTTGTGATTTTTTAGAGTTTTGCTTTTTTGTTTGGCTGAGGGATTTTTTTGGTTTCTGCTTGTGTGTTTGCTTTGTTTTGGGTTTTTGCCCTTTGATATTTGTTAAGTAACCATTTCTTTCTGAAATGTCCGTTAATTTACTATTGAGTAGTCATTTTTTGTGTTATCTGGAGGCAGAAATATAATTAATAGTAAAACTTTACCAAATTTCATTCACAATAGGTAAATGTTTTCTCACCTCTGAGGTTCATGGCACAACACATCAGAAACTAGACAGTATTTAGGAGTGAGGATGTGACAGTTCTGACTTCATTTTCTCTCTGCCAGTGTCAGGATTAATACACAGGAAAGGTAGGTTTTGTGTTTGGACTTGGATGTTAATTATTTCTTATCTATTTACAGATTCACTAGCTGTGAGGTCTAACTAGCAAGTTAGAGAAATGAGGTAAAATGTAGTACCTCTAACTCTTTCCAAGGCTATTTAAGTGCTAATTACCCAATAACGAGATGACACCTATATTATTTATATTTTTCACCCAATAATGACTGCCCAAGGCTCACAATGCGGATCTTTTTCTCCCAATTACAGAAAACCACCCAAACCCATGAAGATGAAGGAGGAAGAAGGTGAAGAAGAAGGACTCAGCCAATGCCCAAAGTCCTCCATCTTAACTCACGTGTATTACTACACACAATAATCCCAAAATACAAGTTTCCAGAATTCCAACATCAGGAAATATATTTTAATACATTTTAGAAATTGTTTATTTTCTGTATTTCTGAATAGTAACTGATATTTGTGGAGCATGTCCAGAGAAGGGAATGGATCTGGGCAAGGGTCTGGAGCTCCAGGAGCAGCTGAGGGAGCTGGGAAAGGGGCTCAGCCTGGAGAAAAGAGGCTCGGCGGGGGGGGACCTTATGGCTCTGCACAACATTTAGGAGCCGATAAAATTTTATCCTGTCTGGATAGATCCATGTTTTTCTGCAAGGGTCAATGAGAGAAATACCAATGAGAAATGACAAAATTTGGGAATGCATTCCTCCTGTCCAGACCAGGACTGGTGAGGAGTTTGTCACAGCGTAGAGCAAATTCAGAACACCAAAAAACACCTCTGCTGTTGCACAGATAAGACTCAAAAGTTGACCATTTCATCCCAAACAATGGAGAGAGGCAAGGAGAAATAAAAAGTGAAATACTGCAGTGTGCCAAATAGAAAAATACTGATTTTTTTTGTGCCAAAAAAAAAAAAAGCTTTACTTTTTTTTCTTCCTTTATTTCTCTCTAACATTACAGGTATAGCAACAGCTAATTAAGCCTCCTCCCCCTAAGCTTAATTGTTTCTTGCCAACTTTTTTTTTTCTTTCTCAAGAAGTGAGAGCTCATCAGCTAAGACTTCTATAAACCTCACAGTTTTAGTCTTTGAAGTCATCTTAAATGTGTTTACAGCTGATTATGAATAAAAAGAGAGAAACAAAAAGGAAGAAAAAATCAAAATACTTTCAGGACTAGTGTCCACATTCAAAGTGATTAAAAATAAAGAGAAGATTTTTTTTTTTTAATGTTTTATCAGCTAAATGTTGTCAAATAGCTGCTCTTATGATTTTGGGATCACAATTTTAGGAGAAAAAGTAGAGGGAAGACTTCCTTTTCAAACATTTCTTATATTTTTTTTTCCATACATACCAAGTATATTCAGTTTATGACTTAAATATTTTTAAGAGCTGTAGTTTCAGAACGCTAAATTATCCTATGCCTAGTGTTGTTTCAGCAACACTACCAACTATAGAAACTTTATGTTTCATGCCCTGAAAGGTTATTTTAAAAGATGGAGCCAACAAAACAAGGTGTTCTGGTTTTTTGTTTCCAAAATTACAGTTCAGTACTTGAAGATTACTCAATATATTTTAAAGATGTGAAAATGCTGTGTGATTACAAAGTTTTGAAAACAATGACATAGATTTGGTAAATGTAAGAAAGAAAGATATCCCAATTTACATATATATTATCATATTCCTTTTTCTTTTTTTTTTCCCTACTGTCAGATTTTTTTTCTTCATTTTTTCTGGGGCAATCACTTTTGTTTAGGCCTCCTTCTTCTGGCTCCCAGTTTAACTTCAATTTGACTCTGCATTTCTAAACTTAACTTCATTGTCATGTTTCAAATGTTTATCTGTGTCATTACAGTGACTGCAGGAGTCTGTGCAAATCCCTGCCCTTCTACTTGAGACAAACTGGGAGCTCTGATTAGGGAAGTTAAAGTCAAGCTCAGATGAAGTTTTAATTGATTAACCTGAAAGTGTTAAACTTTGCAATAAATACATCCAGTTCTTACCCATGCTCTGGTACGACTTGGCCATGTGGTGAAGTCTTTGTGGAGTGTTAAAATCACCCTACGAAGCCTCCAGTTTACTTTTAGGAATCAGCCCCTGTGTCCTGTTATATCATAGACATCTACACATAAATACATGCTGGCAGGAGTGGGTTTTAGCCTTTATGGTTGCCCTCTAGCTGTGGTGAGCCAAATTTGTCTCCATTAGACCTAAATCTCTATTTCTTCCTAAGATCCAAAAACCAAGGTGAGGACATGTCCAAGGGCTGGATCAATTCAGTCCCAATTCTTTCCCATTCTGAGTGAATTCACTGACAGCTCAGAAATGTAATGGAGTGACAAATAAAGAGCATTATTAATTTTTTTTTTGACAGATTAGATGTGTCAAACTGTTTGCCACATCCTTTGGAAGAACTGCAGTGATTGCACGAAAATCAAGAATCAAATTTCTCAGTAACCTTCAGGTTCCCACCAGACCTTCCTTCTTCCCAACTCTGTGTTTTACTCTGTAGAAACCACTCCATTCCATCAGTGCAACTGCTGGTTATCCTCCTTCATCCTTTCATTGCCAGATGCCTGAGTGTATTGAATACTAACTAAATCATCTTCTCAGCTGGGAAAGGACATTATCTGCAAGATTTGCTGCTGCCTTTCTGTCAAATTCAGCCTCCTGCTCCTGGCTGCACTGACAGAGAATGTTACCCACCTGGCATTTTTCTTGGTTTAAATTCAGATTGCTCCTAGCTTGTACATCAAGAGACAGATAGGCATAATGAAACCCTGAAACGTAGTCGAATTTTCTTATTAATACCTGTGCAAGAGGAGCTCACCTCCTGAGAGAAAAGGCCATTTGTGTGGTAGGATTCACAGCAGACAAACTGGGAGCTGGATCATGAATTTATGTTCTATGCTTATGCTCCCAGGTTTGATAGATATTTCTGCTTTAAAATAAAGTCTTAAAAAGAAATTAAATTGAAACACAGGAATATGTATTTCCAAGCAACGCCAGAAGAAGCCACTTAAATGGATGAAAATGTATTGTGTCTCTTTCTAAAATTTTTTTTTTTATGTCTGTTTTCCCCTAGCTGTAAGACTGTGTATTTGCTAAAGCAGAAATGGTGTACATAGTTTAAGCCAGAATTTATTACTTCAGATTAATTTCAAATTTTGGTAGTTTTAAGTCTTTCTGCATCTGGAAATGATATAAAGCCATCCTTAGTCTCCAATAATGAGAAAAAATGGCTCATTTTTGTAGCTTGCCTAATCCTATAGTATAGGAATGTGCATTGTGGCAGATAACAGGTAAAGACATTTAGCAATGTCTCAGTTCTTTGAGGGAAGCAGAGCTGAATTATCAGACATACAGGGACACAACAGGATGCTCACACAGACAGACAGCCCTGCAGGAGTGTTGTGAATGTGTGCCTTCAGTGTGTTATGGTAACCACACTCCCTTTTCTATTGTCAGCAGCAAAAGTGTGTAAAATCACCTGCTGCAACCCAAAAAATTCTGAGTGAATTAGCATTTTCTGGAGGACATGTAACACAGAAAAAAAAAAATAAAAAATCAGATTTAGGAAACAGCGGTAATTTGAACATTCAATATATTAACATTGCTACTTGTAAAGGATGCAGTGCGAGGAGATATCACCAAGGTCTGAACATCACAGTGCTGTGCAGAAAGGAGATGAATGAAGTGGAGACCTGTTTATTCATGCTTGAAGGGGTTATAGTGGCTCAGCCTTCTGATATGCTCTATTTTCAGGGCCAGTCCTCAGAAGAACTATAGAACTGCAAGCTGAAGAAGACCCGCTGCCCAGCCAGAGTGTATAATGATTTTTTTTTTTTTTTTTTTAGTTACAAGAATAGCAGATAGGTCTAAAATTAAGAAATTGTCCCTTGGAGTCTTTGGAAAACATACTTGTACCAGTGCAGCATAGGCAGGGTTCTGCTGATTCCTGTTTTCATACTTTAAAAATTGCTGTTAGCAGCTAGTTTAACTGAACAAAATGCACTCTTACTAATTTTGCCTGCTATCGTTTCAATCTGTTTAACATCTCAGCAAGATTAATATCTTTTATATCTGTACAGAAACTGGAATCAATATTGCTACTAACTGGAAGGTGGCTTCTGTGAAAGACATTAGTGTAAAAATAATAAAAATAAACACTTATTTCAAGGAGGAATTAAATTATGAAAGTTTGGCTAAGTCCATTTAATTTTCTCTATCAGCTGTCTATGGAAAATGAACTCTTTTGCCTGTATTTATGTCTGTGGCTGACTTTTTAAAGTGTCTTTTACATTTAATTCAAATTCACTTTGTAGAGTTAATGTGCAGGTGATGATGTGCAGAGGTGCAGCCCAAATGTGTAACCTGAAAACTGAAAATTAAGGGTGAGAAAGCACATTCTGCTGATGCATAAAACAGAGAGGACACAGATCTTTTCAGATTTTTGAAACTGCAGCGTTTAGGATGTGCAATGAACTTTCTGGATGACCCTGCATAAATATATATTTTTATCTCCTCTACAGATATGGGGTATCATTGCACCAATGATTTATATGTGTGTAAAGTATATAGAGTATATAGAAATATATAAAGCATATACAGTTGGAAGGATAAAAAACCCCTATGTTGGCTATCTGCTATCGTATTTTTTTGAGAAAAAATACGATAGACCAAACCCCCAATTACAACCATTTTCATCCTTTTTGGTTTCCATTTTCATCCTTTTTGGTTTTACTGTTGCTTTCAGCTGGAGCTCTGTTGAATTAATACCATTTCATCAGTCTGATTTAGACCTGGAACTCATTCCTAAGCCTAGATTTAGTTGCCTGACTCAGTCATTTATTTAGAGGTGATGAGAAGAGAAGGCTGTTGCTGCTGCTCTGTTGTCCAGGAGTAACAGCTGGCATTTCCTCCTCTTGAAAGGATTGCCAAGGACAGAAATACATGGAGCAAAAGACTCAGAAATCTGCCCGAGCAGCTGTCACTGTGATGAGCAGAGCGCAGATACGCAAAACACCACTTTGGTTTGCCAAAATCCTTGGTGGTTTTGGCACCTCTTCACTGTAAAATGGGATGGTGGCAGTGACAGCAGTGTCAGGCACCTCTGCGGCCAAGAAGAGGCAATTTCTTTTATTTTGGCTATTCTGAGGTGCTGCCAAGGGATAGCAGAGGCAAGGCAGGCACCACCATGCCTTGGTGGTTGGACTGTTCTTTGATTTAATTTAGTTCCACTGTCAAACCAATGTGGAACAACCAAATTTTCACAGTGGGGTGGCAAGAAAGAGACATTTTAAGGAGCAAGTTCCCAGCTCCAGGGAGAGACAGAGAGATTTATGAAAAGAGGTGGGTAAAAAAAAATCTGAGGTTTGTCAGCTGTTTCTGTATAAAATAAGTTACTATTTTGAAATGTACCACTTTAGAAAGGATGGGGTTTTTTCATTGAGTTGGTTTTTCCCCCCTTTTTCTAAATTTATGTTGGTGCAGCTTTCATAAAAGAAGTTTCTTGCAAAATCAAGGCACCTAAGTTTTGCCATTATCCTTAATGGGGGTGATATTTCTTCAGTGAATTGCAGACAATTCACTCTATTTGCAGACTTCATTTCAGAGTGGGAAGGAATTGCCTTTGCCTTGTTCTCTGCCGAAATGGAAGGGACAATCTGACCTGGTTTTTCCATAACAGACCAATCATTTCAATGTCTTGATTGCAATGCATGGCCCTGATGGATTTTTCTGCTATAGGACATGGGCTAAAGATCAATTATCTTTTATTTTTGAAGTGCAGGTCATTAGTCAGGAGTTAATATTGAAACCCCATTGACAAGTAGTGAGAAAGCTCTGAAGCTTTTCCTTTTTGACTGCTCTGTAAAAGGTTTATGCTGGGCATATAAATGGAAAATAAAGTTCTAGGATACATTATTTTAAAAATATGATTTTTTTGGACAAAGTATGAAGTTTGTAATTATTAGGCCCCTAAGCACATCATAAAATTAAAAACCCAGAAGAAAAAACCCCCAAAATTGAAGGTGTTGCTTTATTATTTGTTTGTATACAACTAATTAAAAGTAAGTATAAAGAGGCACTAGCTTTGGCAAATAATTATATAAAGTTATATTCTTTAGCGTGTATTTTTCTGGATACAGAAAGAGACAAAACCACCACAATCACCATGAAAAAATGAAGTATTCCCTGAAGGAATGCCAAGAAGAAATAAAAAGGTGATCATGGTGTTGTGAGAGGAGCTATCCAATGTCCCTGGGTTGGCACCTTTCTCTGGGCAATGCACAGCAAGAGTAAAAGGAAATTAGCAAAATGTAATGATGTGTAAGGTACAGGATGGGGAAAACAGCAGAAAACATAATGACACATTATAAATCAGTGACTTCCTAGCATCTGGGATAACATTTTGTATATTCCAGATCTGAAAATAAACAGCAGAAGAGTGTAAGCCTTTCAGGGAAAGGTGATTAGAATTACTTAATACCCAAAACTCTCCTCTGAAGAGAGATTGAGAACACATGGCTGGTTTATTTTAAAGAGAACATAAAAGAGACAAAATAAAAGTGTATTACAGTAATTTGCATAAGAAATACAGGACAGAAGATCAAACAGAATCACACTAGTTGTTACCACTTTTTCAGTTTTCCATTTTGGAGAGACAGCGCCACTGAAAGCCGATACAACACAGAGGTTATATTCTTTTTATTTCAAGAGAAAGCTTACCTTAAAGACCAAGAATTTTTGATATTTTAGCAGGAAGATGCTTATTCATACAGAGGTGTAAAGGTAGTCTTTGGACATATGAGACAAAGGCTTGGAGGGGGAAAAAAGGCATAAACTGCCCTAAAATAATGGTAGCAATGGCAAAGCCACACAGGAGTACCACCAGATGCAAACAGAAATACCAGGATGAACCAAAAACTAATTAATAACAAACAAATCGCATGATCACTGGTTTTAATTTTGCTATTAATTTTGCTGTTATTAGGTGCAAGTGAATTACTACAATATTTTACTGCTATTCTGATTTTTGATTTAGTTCTTCAGGTGCAAATTTAGGGGTTATTTTATGCAAGATATCTGTGCTACAGTTTCTTAAAAATCTTTCCAATAAGTCTCTTTTGAGGATTTCAGAATTTGCAAAATGTTTTATATCACTTGAACGGAACTGGTGTACAAAACTGAGATGTGCTCTCATCCTATTAGGATTTTTGTAAACAAACAAACAAAAAAGTTGCGAAAATGTATAAAGTTTCATCTGATTTCTGAAGTTTTATCAGGTGTAGATTGTTTTTAAAAGAAACCTGCCTGAAAAATTCAGTATTCACCGACTTTAAATAAAACCAGAGACATATAACCCAGAAGAAATTCTCCATTTTTCTCAATAATGTATATATGATCCATTAATGTAACGAAAATTAAGCTTTTCTCACATCCAGATTCTAGTTCTTATTCTTCACTTTCCCTTATCTGAGACATTTTCTGTTTACAATTCATTAAAAATGTCACAACAAATTGTTGTGCTGAAACACAAGAACAATGATTAAAAACAAATTTATCCTCAAGAGAAAATGTTCCATATTATCAATTTTGAGGACACAATTTGTTTTAATGTACACTTCAAAGATTATGAGTAATTCTATTTTTTGTATGTATAAAACTTTTTTTCTTCTTCATGATTCTAATGATGTTACCAGATTTCCATTAAAATTTAATTTTCAAGTCCTTGGTATAATGAATCTTGCATAAAATCTGTTTATGTAAACCAGACTACCATGAAGAAATAAAGTATTTGTTGTTAGTTGCTCATAAAAGATCACTTCCAGGCCATTGGCCTACTTGATATCATATCCTTGGCTCTATGAAAACATTCCCATTGCACAATACACTCTTCTTCCCTGCTGTTCTCATAATATTCTAATTTTTCAATCCTATTAGTTTTCCTTTGGACAATTTTACTCCTTTTTTCAACTCTAGAAAAATATAGTTGACTGCAATACCTGATGGTTGTTGTTCTACTCCCAAGACATTCTCCAAATTTATTTGACCCACTAAAACATGAGAATTCACCAAAAATAGTTTATTTTTCTGTAATTTCTATGGCCTTAGAATTAGTTCATTCTCTCCCTCTTCATAGCTCTTATTTTTCAGTTCTGAAATAAAGTAAATCATACTCCAGATAATCCAAATTTTATATTTATATTAAAACTGAGTGGCATATGTCAAGAAAGAAAGAGCCTTAAAGACAGGGAATTAGTAAACACGGAGGAAACACACCAAGAGATCAAGACAGAAGAGTGTGACTAAGAAGTTCAAAGGAGAACAAAGAATTTAACATGGAAATGTTGATTCAGAATATAAGGCAAATGAAAATGATTGTTCTGTAGATTTCATGATAGAAGCTAAAAAAATTCTATTCAATGGTACAAAGAAATTAAGAATTCTTTAAGAACAATAAGCTAGAAAACTAAAGAAAAGGAAGAAAAATAAATGAGAATTTTTTTCTTTAGCTTTTTATTAAATGTGAACAAAAATTCTTAAAGGTGTGAGTTCTGGATTTACTTTTCTTTTTGCTTTTATTCTTTTACATTGTTTTTACTCTTTTCCACTGCTTTTTCCAAACAGCTGAAGGAGAATACCTCTGACTTTGTATCAGGAAAAAGCAAGGGGATGTCCTTGTAAAACCTACTAACATTAATTATTCAATTATGTGGTCATATTTGTAGCAATCATTGCCTCCTGTGTTTCTAGCCCATTGTGGGGAGACAAAAGGAGGTNATGCTGTATCTCAGGACCTGATATTCTTTCTGAAACCAAAAAACAGAAATACCTTGGCTGGCTTTCTGAATCTTGAACCAGATTATGTCATTTCCTTCAAATATTGCAATAAATTAATTGACTCCACTAAGATATCCTGAATAGAAGGAATTATCATAAAGGCATTAATTTTGTCTTTTGGAAATACAAGAAATTGTAGGAAAAGTCATGTTTTAGTCAGCTACTTGATATTCAGGCTCCTAGGGTAGACAATTTAACTAAAATATTATACTTTATTGGCAAAAACCTGGGATATTACCATTTTAGCATTCTTCCTGCCTCCCCTAAAATGATTATAGGTCACATCTTTATTTGCACTAGTGCTGATTTGAATTCTAATATTTTATATTTGGCTGGAAAAGGGTATCATGGAATTGATTACATATATAGAAATTTGAACTCAATTTCTCTTTTGTCTGCCCTACTAAATTGTTTGGCTCCTCATTGAATAAGTGATTTATTTTTTATTCCACACACATTTTGGTTTTGTATCTTCCTGGCAAAAAGATGGTGCTTAGTGCAATCTAAGATGAGGAGCTGTGACATGACTGTCACATCATTTACTAGGCAGAGTAAGCAGGGAAGTAAGTTCATTAAGTCATGAGTAGTTGCTGCTCAATGTTTGGAGGAATAAAATACACTTTCTCCCACACTGTGGTATCACTCTTTACCAAAATAATCTCATCAGTGTGCAGATTATATGCAGATTATCCACACTGTGTTTTCAAGATCCTTGATTTCTTCCTGCTATTACTAATAAAAATGATTTTTCAGAAACTGAAGAACTGAAGAAGAAACAAGTTGATCTCTTTCTCTCCTTTTTATTTTCTAATTTTTTTCCCCTTAACATATTTTCTGCATCCACGTTTTCTACACCTGCAGAATCTCTGCAAACTTTATTACTTTGGAGCATGTTTCATCCATTTTTCTTTAAATATTTGGTTTTTTCTTTAAAATAACAGACCTAAAAATCTATGCATTTTACAATGTTTTTTCTGTATTGAAAGCCTAGTCATAATTTATAAGTTGTACCCACATTAACCCTTGCCCATAAAAGGGTGAAAGCCTCTGACCTTTAATTTAGTGGTTAAGATTACAGAGCTTCTCTGTAATCAGGTGATTTCCCTTCTTTATCTCCAAAATATTTTCAGGAATACTTTGAAAGAAAGTTAGAAGAGCGCTTATGAAAAGTAGTCATTTCAGGGAAAGTCTAAAGCAAGTGGCAGAGCTGCTCTGAGGTATGTCTTTATTAAAAATGAATGGGTTTATTACTATTATTATTGTTGTCAAAAATACGCTAACTCCGAAGAGCCTTTCATTTTCAGAGGGATGAAAGCAAGTCAAAACTTGTCACTAAGATCAGCCCTTTCCCACTTGTGATGGTCTGTGAGGACCTTTACATGGAGCCCACCATAAGTTTTGAACCAGAAAAGGAAGGGCTTTTGTTGGGAGCATTATATTTAAAAATACGGAGCAGAAAAAATGCAGGTAATTTTTTAACAAATAGTTGGTGGATAGAATTAGGCTGTGTATTTAGTGCAATTTTAACTCCTGAGTAACAAACATAACGGCCACAGCAGCTCAGCAGCAGCAACCTCCTGCCCCAACTTTTTCCTGAGTTTTTGCCATGTCATAGAGAAAGAATTCATTTCCTTATTTACATGGTCAAATGACCATCTTTAAAGCACAGACACTTGCATATTAAGAAGAAAAATGGGTGGTTTTTAAAATATTTAAGTGGTCAACTCTGATAAGAGCCAAAGCCACAAAGAGCAATATAGAGGGTCAGTTCTGTATCAGCAGTGTTTGTAAAAAAGCAGAATTAACCCTTCAGGATTATGTTGTTTGGCTTTGTTGGTTCTGTTGAATCTGGAATGAGGGATATATCATTTTTCACTACACAAATCTCCCTCTAAACTTTATGTCTTGCACCATTTATTTTAATGGTATTTATTTTTGAATGAAAAAATAGAAAAATTAAATTGAATAGGCATCAATAAAGCCACCATTTGTTTTTCTAAATGTGCTTTTTCCTAGAACAGAGGGACTATTCTAAAATGCAGAGATTTTTAGATCTTTTATTTTAAGGAAAAAAAACCCAAATAGTTAAAGAAAAGTGGATGAAACATGCTCAAAAGTAATAAAGTTTGCAGAGAGGTTTCAGCAGGTGCCCTGCTGATAAGCTGCAGTTTAAAGTCTTAAAAGGTCATTTGTAATTCATACATAGACCTACATCTGTGCTGCCTGTACTTTAAAAGGTTGCGTGCAACAAGGCGGAAGAAGAAATTATTTCAATTTTCTAAATATTGCTCTGATAGAACCTTTTGAGACAAAAAAACCATTAACTTAGCTCCTGCACCACCCAGAACATTCTGTTGCTGCAATTATTTGCATATTTTACATGGTCATGTGACAGACTATTTGAAATACAGAGGATCATCAACAATAGTTTTTCCATGGTATAGGAAAAACCTATAGGAAAAAAGCAGGTCATTTGAATTTCTAATGAAAATGTCTGCAGAGATAGGTTCTATTATTCTGTTGAAAATGAATGTACTTCAAGGACAATACTATACCTTTTGTTGTTGTTGTTGTATTTAAATAGTCTTTGGATGTAAGAGTCATAAACATTTACCCAGTGCAAGCAAATTACTTCGACATCCTAAACCAGAGATAGTGCAAAATTAGGGAGAGAGAGGCAGAAATAGAGCCTGAAAATGTGTAAGAGCTGGTCCCATCCCCAGCATGAAACCACCCAGCTTTCAAACAGGGTTTATTGACACACTGGCACCTGAGCTCTGATGTGCCATTTTGGCAGCAGAACGGAAAACAAACTCCTTCCCACCAGAAATGCTGCTTTTGTTGGTGGTATCTGAAAGTGGCAGCCATGAAAAGCTTTTGTGCTGGCTCTCCACACCATAATTTGGCATTAAGAAATGAAATTTTAAGCAGACATCCAGGCTTTGTTGAGCTGATCAGGCAGTGGGCAGAACATTTCCTGTTAGACGACATAAATTATTAAACTGTTGCCTGGATTTAAAAAAAAAAAAAAAAAGTCACTCACTAGTGAGCCTTAAAGAATGAAAATTTGCAACCTTGGCAAAAATGCTCAGCATATTTCATTTAATATGATAATGTGGCTTCATTACTTTCTAATTGAATTATACTTTGCTAAAATCTTGACAACTAAGATCCTAATTTTATAGGGAGCCATTTCACAATGCAAGAAGTCATAAGTGATCGACTAATTGGAGGAGCTTTCTGAATGTCAAGCATTATGTAAATGAAAGTCCTAGTCTATTTAACCTGCTCTTCTAATGTAATTTTGTGAACTCTGTCCAGAGAGTTTAGTAGAGTATGCTGAGTTATTGCAGTGATATGGAGAGTAAGATTTCTCCAATGAGAATTCTTATGTTCTTTCTCCTGCCTTTAGTGTTTGTTACACTAGCACTGAAAAATCATTAAAAATCCAGTGTTCCACACAACTTGAAAACTGTGTTTACTGTTTTATTCAGTGGAGCTTCTTTTAATACAGAGGAAGTTATTATTTAAAACTTGGAAATATGTGAATCTAATAATTTTGCTATTTTGGAGGAATTAAATTTCCCACTTGGGTTTCTCTCTTTGTCTCTCCCCTTCAATCAGGACCAGTAAAAGATTGTGTTACTTTTTTTCTGTCCTTTTCCCCAAGTTCTGCCTTTCAGCTAAGAGATCTCTGTATGATTTAACAATAAAGTAACAAACTCATTCTTTGAAGTGTGGCTTTTTTTTCAGCTGCAGTTTTAATCCAAGTATTCGTATTTGAGGCTATATATTAAGTGTGTCCTTGAGTTGTAGCTTATTAATATAATTAATATAATGCTGATTACATTAAGTAAGATTTCCTCTCTAAGTGGGACCCTAATATTAGGACATAGATCTTTCTTTTTAGAAGTATTTACTTGACTGGTCTGGCTTTTTCCTAAAATGTTAAGCATTTAATTGTTTGCAGCAGTTCAGGAAAGAATTTAAGAGTTTAAGTGCTCATTCATTAAATTAAAAAAAAAAAAATCTTCTGTGGTTATTGAAGCAGTAAACCCCTGACTGTTCTTCTGTTAAAGGTAGTTACAGTTCCATTCCTTTAATTAGAGTGTAATATTTTCTGCACCTTAAAATAGTCAAAGTCTAATTTAGCCCCAGGACATTTTACTTGCTGATCATGAAATCAGCAAGCAATCAGACATAGGACAGCAACACCTGAAGTTGTGGTCAAAGTTTTCTCTGTAAAGTTGATTCAAGCCTTGATTTCCATGGCTAAACATGACAAAAGTAACAATTTTATTACTCTTTTTACCGAACTGCCTACAAAGCTCAATACCTTTTCCCATGTCCTCCATCCCCAGGTATTGGCCACATTTCCTCATGAGTTCTGTTCTCTGAATGCTTCTGTTCATCTCTGAATATGAAGGGAAAAGCTAAAGATTTGTTCTCCTGTTCCTCCATTGTGGTTACCTTCTTAGTCTCAGCAAGGACAACATGGAGAAGTTGAATTTAAAAGGAGCGGAGGCTCCAAATTGTAAACATATAGATAATTCATGAAAATACAATAAAGTCATTACCTACCCATCATCAGCAGTCACAAAGTGTTTAGCATTATTTTGTTTCAAGTAACATCTAGGTCTAAAGTTTGTCCTTCTTGTTCCTGTGACAATGTAATACAATAGAGTAATGAGATTACTTGTCCTTCTCTAAATAACAATGGGAATAAATTTGCTTTTATAAGTGCTTTAAATTTCTTTGGCTCCAGAATACTCAACATTAAAGGTTAAAGATAACTCTTAAATTGAATTTTCACTTTGCAATGAAATACAGAAAGATTTTGCACTTGGAAGAGATTCAATGCAGTCTTTAAGTGTAAAAGGTTAAGCTATCCAGAAAGGTAATACTTTCTGGTAGCTTCCTTTGGTATGAATCTGGGGAGAAAGAAACTCCCGAAACCACCACAAAACTCTTTTCCACAGCAGAATTTCTTTACTAAAAATTTTATAAATGTATGTGAGATATTTGGGAATATAAGAACCTGTTACTTCTACAAGGGAAGACTTGTTTTGACCCATAAAGCATAGATATTTCCTTTAAGTTGTAAAAATACCTTGAAGAACAAACCTCAAAGGAATGCAAATTCATTCCCATCAAATATTCTTTGTATCTTTACACTGTCATGAAACCACACTGGTGTGCTGAAAACATATTAATATCGCACCTTAAAAGAAAATATAGGACGTATATACATATTTACAGAAGCTGATAGTTTTCCTGTCTAAATGAAAAATGTTGAAAGCTGAAATCACATGGTTTGTGATGAAAGTTGTTGCATCAAATTAAACACCACAAAGCTCCTGCCACAGTATCAGAGTACCATGATTTTTTGGTCACTTATTTATGATATAGTCTGAAATAATCTGATACTGGTTAATAATCAAACTTGGTAAAGAGTGCCTTCATTTTTCAAGGTTTCTCCTAAAACCTGTTTCTCCTTTTTCTGTTTGTATTTCTCCCTCCAGCAGACTTTTTTGTGGTGTTAAAAAATAAGACTTTGTAACAAGAAATAATTGCCTAATATGCTAATGTTCAGCATTTCAGGAGGCAGTCTTTATGTTAATATTTTGGAATTTCATATGTTTTAACTGAACTGGGAAGAATAAGCTAAAATCTCGTGCTGGATTTCAGAGTATTCACCACAGACACCACTTCCTTTTAGGAACTGTCTGGTGTGTGACCACCCTGATTCTCAAATACTATCGACCAATAGTAAATAATTATTTTTTTTCTTTTTCAGTGTATGAGAATGGCCTGTGGATAGCAATCAATCATTTAATTAAAGGAGTGCAAAAATATGGTATTGACTCAAATTATAAACTCAAAGTATTTTGGTTCACTGCTGTATGGAGGGAACTAGGTGTATAAGTGAGTTTTATTGGCACTTTTTGTTTTGTTCTTAAATCATCAAATTTTTTAAAAAAACTTAAACTGGGTCCTTCCCTTCCCTCCCCTCCCC
>VWYO01012877.1:1449-39940 GCA_013400275.1 Rhadina sibilatrix
ATTCCATGGTTTTGGTGGGAATATGGCAGGGGAACAGGAAGATTACAAATTCCCAATGCCCAGAATGCCAGTAGTCCATGGTTTTGGTGGGAACTTGTGAGGGTGATCCAGCTGATCTGTTGTCTTCTGCTCCCTCCCGGGCATTGCCTTGGAGAACTGAGCTGTGGGTGCTGCTATGGATGCTGTATGGATTTTTTTAAAAGCTGGTTTTAGTGTAGATGCACAATGCTGAAGCTAAATCATAGAACAGAATCACAGAATCAATCAACTTGAAAACACCTCCAAGATCGTGGAGCCCAACCTTTCACCCACCTCCACTTTGTCCAGAGCACTCCCTGTTAAACCATAAAATCCCAAATCCCCTTGTGTGTGTAGCTCCCATCCTTGTGCCATTTGCTGGTTAATAAATGCACTGCACCTTTGGTGTGTCAGGGCAGCTTAAAATTTCCCATAATGAGCACATTCAAAAGTGTCAAATGTTGCCTCTCTCCCTTCCCCCAAGTTTTCAGGAAAACTGTTTCCAGGGGGTTGTAGTCAGTCCATCACCAACACTGAGTGAGTTATGTTCTCATTAAATTAGGGGATCCTCTAGGAAACCTCTGTTCTCATCCAGGTCAGACATCACCGGTGCAGAACCTGCCATGGATCAAGATTTCTGATCATTTAAGAGCAGAATAATTAGGGAAAAAAACAAATGGCAGGCTGCCAGCCAGCCCCCACCCCCTCCATCCTGGTAGTCTGGGGTGCTAAAGCTGTTTGCTGAACCACACCTGAGGAATTCACTTCTGGTAGGCTGTTGGAAAAGGCAGAGGGACTTGGGGAAACACTTCAACTCCTTGACATAGTTGTGCCCAAAGGAAGCCTCCTGATGGGCTTTCAATCATGAATATTTTAATGTTTTACAGCCTCCTGAGGCAGGAACTGAGAGGGCTCGTAAAAGGACTGCGGGCTAAAGAATGGTTCTATTTAAATCAATCATTTTATGATTAACACGATGAAGAAAGGCCCTGTCCCTTCCACAAATAAATAAACACCAGTAATGATCTTTTACAAACAACCCCCCAAAACGTGACTGCTCTACATGCAAAATGAGTTCTTTTTAGGAGCTGCAAATTTCAGCTTTTTTCAGGGCTCATTTAGGGACGCACAGGAGCTTGTGTGTTGCTTTGCTCTTCAGAAACATTTACAGTCCTTCCCTGCAAACATATGCTTGGCTGTGATGCAAAGTGACAGTGACCATGTTAAGGAGTAGCCACAAAACTACACCCCTGCCCAGACTGGAGAAAATCTGACCTGGAAAAATACAAATAATACCAGCAATACTGCGTCCAAATTGCAGACAAACACATGGGCGATTAACAGGGAGAATCCAGGACAACACCCCTTCAAACAAAGCATGCCAAACCCCAGGACATTAAGTGAATAAATACTGACTGACTGATCATTGTGGGGTTCTAATTTTCTCCCTGTGCAGGTGCTGCTCATGGCAAAAGTAAAACAATGCAGCTACTGCTTTCAGTGTGATGAAATGCAGACAGAGATCCCGGGGACAGAAAATTGGAGACAGAAGGTATCTTCACATCAGAGGTGGGGGCAGAGCAAAGAAACGGCACCACCTCCAAGGAGCAGCTTGCAAAGGAGCCGACAGGGACCTTTTTGCAGAGATATCTGAACAATAACTCTTTCATTGTTCCCGTGCTGACACTGGGTAGAGAAGACAAACCCAATATTATGCAGGGGCTGCCCATCTGTCAGGTCATTCCCCTCTGCTCCAAGGCTATCAGTCACACAAAGCAGGGAGCAGCCAGACAGATAAGATGTGTGACAAAGGATAAACAACCCCGGCAGCCCACCAGCCTCCCCAGGCAGTGAGGAGTCTTTCCAAATCCCTCGTGACTCCCTCTGAATAATCCTTGTGCTTGCAAAGCCCATCACTGTGCTTGCAAACTCGTCCTGATCTCCTTCAATTCTTGGCAGACACAAAAGAGAGACAAACCCATGGACTCTCACCTTCCGAGGGCATACAGGACGTGGATTCCTTCTGCAATTTGTTAATACCTGGACAGCAGGTAATTAGAAACTTGTAATGGGACGAATTTCTTCTGCTGCTGGTGGACACGGTGGCATGGGATGTCTGGTGTCTGTCTGGAAGGTGAACAGTGAGCTTTAACCCTACTAAAACCAAAACTTTTTACACTGAATGGGGAAGGGCAGAGGGCAAAGTGTTGTCAGGTCAAACCCCCTTCCCTGCAACAGAAACTTGGAGCAGCTGTCCTGTGAGGAAAGGCTGGGAGAACTGGGATTGTTCAGCCCAGAGCAGAGAAGGCTTTGGGGTGACCTCACTGTGGCCTTCCAGTACTTGAAGGGGCCTAAAAAGAACATAGAGAGAGACAATTTCCAAGGCTCTGGTGTGACAGGACAAGGGGGAACGGCTTCAAATGGAAAGAAGGGAAATTTAGCTTAGATATATGGAAAAAATTCTTCCCTCTGAGGGTGGTGAAGCCTCGGCACAGGTTGCCCAGAGAAGCTGTGGCTGCCCCTGGATCCCTGGAAGTGTCCAAGGCCAGGTTGGATGGAGCTCTCAGCAACCTGGGACAGTGGAAGGTGTCCCTGCCCATGGCAGGGGAGTTGGAACTGGATGATCTTTGAGGCCCCTTCCCTGTTTATGGAGACCCTTGCTGCATCCCAAAAGCCAAATTCACCTGCTTCCTCCAACCTTTTCCTGACTCTCCACCTGAATCCCACCTGCTCACTGTTGGTTTTTGGTTTGGGGGTTTTTTTTGGTTTTCTTTTTTTGGTTTGTTGGGTTTGTTTGGTTGGTTGGTTGGTTTTTGTCTGGATTTTTTGTGGTTGTTTTTGGGGGTTTTTTTTGCAGTCAAATAGCATCAGACAGAGCAGGAGAGAAGAAAATTAAAACAATCCAGGGAACACATTTAATGTGTCCTGGAGCCAAGGTAGTTGGAGAGAGCCTTGTGTGACCCAAGTACCACTAGCTAACACAAGAGGAAAGTATGTGTTCTTATCAGTAAAGTCCTCAAAAGTTCTTTGGTAACACTGATTTTACTACATCCTTAAGCAGTTAACATTAATTGTTAATTAGTTAACAATTATTGTAAATAACTGTAAGGCCTGATGAAGCTGTGGGTTTTATATATCAATACATTTATGTGCGTGTGTATTTATATGTCAAAGCATTCAGAAGATGCAGTTCTCCTGTATCCTGTGTCTGCATCCAGAGGACACAGTCACTGAGAGGCATTTTGGGGCATTCCTGCTAAACTGGGACTGACCGTGGGGTAAGATCAAGGTGGCTGTGAAGGACTGAGCCTTGACTGCCACCATCCTGATGTGAGTCAAGGCTTTGCTCCAGAGGCTGGAGACAGGAGAGGAGTTTGCCTCCTAAGAACCTGTGCTAACTCACCTACTCCTCCCTCCTCATGAAAAGATCGGAGAGAAGCTCTCAGTTGTGATCTTGGTCCCACCGCTTGGAACCCGATGGAATTACAGGAAGAAAAAGCCTGGCTCCCGGGAGGAAGTTTATCCAGCCAGTTTAATATAAACAGCCTATATAAACACAAACACGTACAGAATCACCTTCCAAATAAATAAATAAATAGCTGCGTTTGCTCCAGTTACACGCTAGCAGCAGCCGGACTAACTTAAGCCCTGTGGAACAAACCTCACAACCAAGCAAGCTCACCCCCTACAGACACTTTGCCCTGGCCTACAAATGACAGAGAACATGGCATGTCCCCTCTCTGTGGCACGCCCCAAAGAACCCCCAAGCCCTCAAGGATGCTTGGAAGCTTCTCACCAAGGATGCCCCATGTCCTGGTTTAGGGCAAATTTGTGAGGAAACCTCCAAAAGGGGTTCCTCTGTAAAGCAAACCCAAGCAGCCCCTCCCCTCAGCCAGACCGGGAAAAGACTTCCTCAGAGAAAAGTGGAACAAACGATTTATTTATCAAACAAGATGCCCACAAGCACAAAGAATGAACACCATGAAACAATCAAACCTCTGGCCGCCCCGCAGAGAGCTGGCAAACTGAGGCAGTCCCTGCCCTGGGTGCAGCTCAGCTCCCTCAGCCTCTCACCAGCCCCACTCCGTCCTCAGGTGCCGCCCTCGCTGCTCCTCTGGGTTTGTCAGCCCAGAGCAGCAGCCCCACTCCCTCCGCAGCTCCAGGACCCGCAGGTGCCGCCCTCGCTGCTCCTCTGGGTTTGTCAGCCCAGAGCAGAGTTAAACAGGCCCAGGGGAAAGGAAAAATCAGTCCAGGGAACTTCTCTGCCTCAGCCAGCTCAGACTAACTCAGAGCACAGGAGATCTCTGTCCCAGCGCTGTCCGTGCCTCAGACCAACGCCGCAGCCAGGCCGTGTGGGAGTCGGGCAGTTCTCTCAAAACAAACTGCTGCTGCTTCTTTCTCCCCCTTGGCTCCCAGAACCATTTTAAAGGTACAGAACTGAATATACAGCACAAACAGAACAGACCACTGGGGGTACAAGCATCATAAAGTCACCCTAGGACACCCCGCAGCGCAGGAAGCCTCCTGCTGCCGGAGAGGCTCCCCTGCCCTCAGGAGGAAGGAGAGCATCACTCCTCGCTCCCCGCAGGGCTGCACTGCAGCTGCCCTCCCTGGGCGGGGCAGCGGCAAACTCGGGACCCGCGGGTGGTGACGGTGCCGGCGGGCACTGCCATCTCCTCCTCGTCGTAGCAGACGCAGCGGGGGCAGCCGTCGGCCACCGGGCTGCCCAGGGCGCGGCAGGCGGGCTCGGGGCGGGGGCAGAGCGGGGCGCAGGCGATGTCCCCGCCGGGCTGGCAGGTGCACAGCGTGCGGGCGAAGTCGATGTAGAAGGAGCGGCCGGCGGGGACGCGGCCGCCGGCGAAGCCTTGCATCTGGCAGTCGCTGTCCAGGTAGGGCGGGCAGGCGCAGGGCCGGGGGCACGGGGGACAGCAGCCAGCGGCCGTGGGGGTGGCTGTGCCCTCCGCGTCCCCCTCGGGGCACGGGGGGCAGGCGCCGGGGTCACAGGTGGGTGTCGGGGCCGCGCCGCAGAGCAGGAGGCAGGCGAGCGAAAGGCGAAGGGCGCCGGTGAGGACCATGGTTCTGAGGGGAAAAAAGGGGGAAATGGGAGCAGGGGTCACGCTGGGCACGGGCACACTGAAGCCCCAGGGTCTGGGCTGGCCTTTCCACGGTTTAAAGCAAAGGGGATGCGGCCCCATCTCCTTGATGAGCCCGTGGCTGGAGTTTGGGTCACCCACAGGTAGCTGGTGCCAGGGTGTGATCCAAAACAGGGGGGATTGCTCTAAACCAGACTCTCTCATCCCCAAAAGCCCATCCTGGCTCGGCCACAGTGTCCTCAGACAGCTGCAGCGTGGACACTGGTCAGCCAGGTCCCCACTGCAGCATGCACTGAGCTGTGCTTGCCCTGAATAGCACATGGGGCTTGGTCACCCTCATGTTGATGCTAATAATTTACATTTAAATGACTAATTAATTGTTCCTAGAAGGCATTCAGGCCTGGACAGAAGAAGAGTTCAAAGAAGCACTGTCTACTTCGGTGACCTGTCCTGTGGCTACTCCAGGCTGCTCCAGGCAAAACCTTTTGGTGTCAGCTCCCAGCCTGTCCTGCTGTGCCACTCACTGCCTGCCTTTTCCAGCCACCTCGCTCCTTCAAAGGAAGCCACAGGGGTCACTCCATCTTTATTTCAACTAGAAAAACCTTTTTTTCTTAAGGAAGATGTTTCCCATGTTGGGTATTTCTGTGGGACTCTGCTCGTTGCCTTCTCCATTTCTCTGGCCAGCCTGTTCTCAGAGAGTCAGTCCTGGCATGAAATCCCTCCCTGTGCCTGCTCCTTCCTCCTTCTCCACTCACACCCTGGATGCACAGCACCTGGCAGCCCATGCTGAATCCTTCTCATGTTTAAAGACTGAGGATTTTTTTTTTTTCAGCTCCTCAAGACCCAGTGTTTCTTTTCAGTGCATTTTTGGATCCCTTCCCTCTGTCTGAGTGCCCTCATGTCCTGGTGTATTAAATACACCTTCTTTCTTCCTGCAGTGCATCCTTCCAGGTCTGGTCTCTTCTCCCATTGCCCCAGTGGCACCTTTGGTTACATTTAGATCATCACCCTTTGAAAGCCCCAGTTTCCTACTCTTGCAGGGGTGCAACTACTCGTAGTTATTTTTTAACATCTCTTTAAACAAAAACATTTGCAAATTGCATAAGCATAAAGAAAAAACTTGAAAGCACAGACTCCATCCATTATCAATTTGCAAAAAAGAAAAACTTCGAAGCTGTTCTGGTTTTAAGGCAAGCTTCTGCTAGTTTAAGTTACTTACACCTGCTTTATCGTTGCTGGAGTTTACTCTTCTGCCCCTTCCTTTCATTCACACGTTTTCATTTAGTGGTTATTTTACTGTTATTCCCAGAGGACTGGCACAGAACCCAGACATGCTCCCCATGGAAAAGCTTCTGCTGGAAAGGATCTCCCTTCCCCAAGCCAAGAGCTCCCTCCTGGCTGCCCCAGCTTCAGCCACCCCGCACAGACACAGCAGGATTCCACCTCCGAACACCATTAAGCCGAAGGTTTCTCACACCCCAGCCTCACCAGTCCCATCCACTGCCAGAACATCTGACCCCACCCAGCAGCGAAATCGGGCACCTTCGGATTTCCAGCCAAACCACGCCATGGCTCCGTCACTGAGCAGCATCCACAGCCTCCCGCTATTTCCTAGGGAAATTGTCCATCCTCCCCCTCACTCCTGGGGATCCAGGCCGGCCCTGCCCCGTCCCCAGTGCCCGTGGTTCCCGGGTTACCTGCAGGATGGCCGGGCAGGCGGGACGGGCGCTGGGATGCGCTGCGAGACCTCGGGAGGCGTCCCCGCTGCTGCCCCAGGGCCCGCCCGGCACCTCTATTTATGTGGCTCCACGGTGAAACCCTGGCGGGGGAGAGGGGAGGTGGGGAAGCCTCCAAGGTGCTGGGCAGGGCCAGAAAGATGCTTATCTCGCTCGTGGTGTTGGTGCAGTCTGAGCGCAAGCTAATCCGGCGTGTCCAGCCTCTGCGGGTCTGTCCTCGCTCCCCACGCCCCTCTGGGCAAACTTCACCGGGGGTTCTGAAGCATCAGCAGCCCCCTGTGCTTCACAGACTGCTGGGGACGGGGATACTGGCGTCCACAGGGAGAGCAGAATGAGTTAAAAGCTCTGGCAAGGCAGCGCAGCTGAAATGCAGCCAGCTCTGGGGTGATGCACCCCAAAATGTAGGAGCCAGTGGTGGGCACGGAACTTCTCAGAGCACATGTCCTTGTCTCCACACACCTTCCCAGGACAGGGCAGCCCTCCCGTGCCACACACTTGACCTGCACCCTTTAAAGCACTTGAGGGTTGTTTTCCTCTGGATTAAGCTGCAGGGAGCCAATGCCATGGATCTCAGCACAGAAGGGGTGCACGAGTTTCAGGTGCCCTGACCAGCATGGGCAGCCCGAGCTTCTTCCCCCCCCGGGCCATTTGGTCCCTGGTGTGGAAAGGTGTTGGGAGTCCAGGGTATTCGTCTGGAANCATGAGCTCATTGGCAATGTGCCCCCCAGCCTTGCAGAACAGAGGGATGAAGAGCAGAGGCACCTTGGGGCAGATGGGACTGGAAAGCAGTGAGGGTTTTGGGAGCACACACCCGTTCACCCTTTGGGAGAAGAGCCCAGGCTGGAGCTGCAGGTCAAGGGAACGCTGGAGCTGGGCAATGCACACAGAACAGTGGGTTGGGATGCTGCCTGGCCTTCATCCACCTCCTGCTCCCCTCTCATGGCTCCTGAAGCCTGGAAACCCCCATCCCTCTGGTTCAGAACACCCATGCCCCACAGGGCTCAAGAGCACTGAGCTGTGCCAAGCTGGGCACCTGCCTCTCACTGAAGACATAAAATATTGACAGGGTCTGAGTGGCAAGGGAAGGAAAAAGAACTCAAAGGACCATTTACCCAGGGGGGATCATCACTGTCAGAGGACAGGCCCAGGGATGTGTGCAGAAGGGACAGAGGGTGGTGGGAGGGACACTCGGACCTGCTGCTCCTGCCACCGATGCTGTGTATGTGTTCATGGGTCCTGCAGGGATTTCTGCAGACAAGTCAAATGAAAACCCCTCCCTTGCTTCCTGAGGCCTTTTCCACACCAGAGACAGGGTGAGCAGGATGGCACCAGCCAGTCCCTCTCACTCCTTGCAGTCCCAGCACTCTGGGTGGTGGGGCCATGCCCTGTGGGACATCCTCAGGGTCACAGCCTGGCAAACATCAGGAGACACAACACCAACATCCCTGGGCAGGGCAATGCCACTGTCAGATGTGCCTGCAAAGAGCAGGGACAGGGCAAGGGGAGCACCTTGATGAGCCTGGCTCCAGCCCAGGTGGAGCAATCCTAAAATATCTGGAGCTCACACCCAACTTTATTGGCTCCCACACTCATAGTTAACATACAGAAGAAGCTGTAAATATTCAAGGTTAATACTCAGCGGTTACTTCACTTTGCTGGAGTGCATCTGCCTGTCCTGGAGCCTGTTTGCAGCTGCAGCCACTGCCCTGCAGCCCTGCAGCCCTCCTGCTGCTGCTGCTGGAAGCACTGGGCTTTGGGTTAATCCATACCAGGCTGGTTCAGATTTAGACTCAGCTCTGAGCTTCATGGAGTTATGGGACACTTTCAGACTTACTCATGTGAGTTTGGAATACACACATGGACTAACACGCTTCACTTTGCAACAGAATTGCTAAAATAAATACCATACCATGAGGGTTGAGCTAATCAGGGTTTTTTTTTGTTTTTCTGGAAATATATGGTTATTGCTCAAGCAAAAACTCTCAGAAAATCTGATAATAGCTCATGTCACTCAGGAAACAACAGAGAGCAGAGACACTTTTCCTAAATGTAAATACTTCAGCATTCTATAACTTAATAAAAGTCTCGTGCAAACTAGATTAGATTGAGAATATGGAGTAGCCACTTAGCAGCAAGCTGAAATTGAAATTGGTTGTTGCCATCTTGGACCAGCTCCTGAAATTTATAAAAAGATTGTAAACCTCTCTGGGTCTTTTAGAGCAACTCCCCCAAACTGGGCTCCAATGGCACTTAGGTTTGGTCCCACAGCCCACTTTTGACATCTGCTTTCATTTATGTTTTTGGTAGCCATGGCAAATGGCTCTCCTGACCTTTATTATCAGTTCCCAGAACACAATGTCCTGACAGCAAAAGGACCAAACTTTGCCCTCCCCTCCATCCCTTGATAAGGAGCTCTCAGGATGCATATTCAGGGATGAAGCCATAGCCCCTCTCCCAGTTTCTGTCCTGTGAATGAGTCTTTGCTTCTCGTTTGGGTTCCCTTCACTGTCCCCTCCCATGGGACCATGCATGCGGCACCCAGTGCCACCAACTCCCTCAGAGGTGAGGAAGGTGCTTTCCAAGGCCCAGCTGCCACCACAGGGGTGACCACTGACCACCAGCCCAGCACCCCACCCCCTCTGCTCATCACAGCCCTCGGCTTTCCCTTCCCACCCTTCCTGCTGGCACCTTTCACATCCTGGGGCTCTGTGTCCCACCCATTCCTCCCTCCCTGTCAGACCTCTCCTGCTGCCTTCTTGGAGCCAAACATACCCAGGGATGAGGAGGAATGGCTCCTGGGGTGCCTGCAGCCCTGCCTGGGGGGACAGAAGGGTGCAGCAGTGACATGACTTGACCCCAGCCCTGCTGCTCCTGTGGCAGAAATGGGGTCTTGTTGGAACTCTGGAGGCTGAGAATTTCAGGCTTTCTGTTCCAATAGGCACTGACCCTCAAGCAAGCACTACATTTGACCTGAGGCTGTGGAACCTGAGGCTTCCAAAACTGAGTGATTGCACTGGGATTGTGGGTGTGTAGTTTGAATTGTTTGTGTGCTCTCAGGGTGAAAAACTTAGAATTTAAGGTTTTAGTGTATAATAATATATACAGAGCAATATGGAAGATTTAGGGCTTTGGCTAAGTCCTTCTTCTTCGCCTTCTTCTTCATGCTTTTGGGTGGTTTTCTGTAACTGGGTGAAAAAGGTCTGCATTGTGGACCTTGGGTGGTCAATTATTGGGTCAAAAGTATAAATAATACAGGTGTCATCTTGTTATTGGAAAATTAGCACTTGGGGGTCCTTGGAAAGAGTTAGAGGCCCCTCCATTTTCTGCCTTGTTAGAGCTCATGACATGTGAGGCTGTATTATAGACAAGAATTAATAAACACTGAGTCCAAACACAAAACTGCAACTCCTGTGTATTAATCCTGACTCTAACACGAAGAAAAGAAGATCAGAAACCAACAGGCCCAGAGGGATCAGGATAACTCTCAGCAGCTGCAACACAGGTACCCGCAGCTGGCAAACACACCAAACCTCCTCCTGCTAAAATCTGGGCACCAACAACCATCCCCTTCCCATCTTCACCCTCCCACATTCCCTGCCCAGGAAGCTCCAACGTGGCTAGGAAACACCATTTCTTCAGTTATCTCCTCTTTAATGACACTGCAGGTGGCATTTGGCAGACAAATACAACACATCACAATTTTCACCCCGGCATTTTGAGAGACTATTGGCTGGACTGGGCCAGAGGCTCCCTTGAGCAGGTGGTTTGGGCTCGGGGGCACACCTGGACCTGCTGGAGGAGAGGAGCAGCCGAGCTGCTCTGCTGCTTCTTGTCGTTCCTGCTGACAAAGGTGAGGAGGTCCATGGCTGTGACCACGCCAAACACCATCTGCTTCATGAAGGAGCTGCCATTGCCACTGACTGGAAGCACAGAAAATTCCAGCTTAGTGGCAAAAAAAATTGAAAAGTACACCACCACCACCTCCCCCACCAGCCCCCTCACCACCTTCCAGCTGTGCAGAGGCTGCTGTTCACTTATTAAAAGAAAAGCTTAACAGGGACAGCGTCTGTCTGAGCTCTCCCTCCACAGAAATGACTGATGGAGCCTCAGTCAGGTTACTGTGATCACACCAGAGAGGTTTTTGCTGCAAATAACGCACCTTTCCCAGAGCAGGAAACTTAATTTCCCAGTTGTTTTTAACCAACCTCTGTTCCAGTCCTGCTCCTATCACCACAAATCTTTTCAGAGCAAACTAATGAGACTCTCTAAAAGGCAGCAGTCAGGCACTTTTCTGCTCTGTTCTCATAACATCCCACACCACCATTAATGAAACAGCACTTCAATAATTGTTTTAACTGTCTGATAAATGTTTTCTTAAATAAAAATAAAACTAGCCACCAGAGTCCAAACACAAGATAAAATGCAAGCTCCAAGGGTGTGGGAAGAAAGTAATAAATAAAGGGGCAACTGTGACAGCATTAAAACAGCAGCCCTGGAAAAGCAAGTGGGTGTTGTTTGAAAATCAGAGCAAGAGGTGCTGCAGACACCTGGCTGATACTTTTTGGTGGGTGTCATTTAATTTGCTGATACTGTTTAATTTGCATCAAAACGTGATACAAAAGAGATATTCCTTATTTTATGATGACACAGCTGAGAAAGGAAATTCTGCCTGGCAGTAATTTTGGTGACTGAACTTGAAATGTGCATCAAAGGCAATTTTGAGTGACAGATTTTTGTTTGCAACTCATTGTGGGTACATGGACAGACTTGCCAGCTTCAGAGCTGATGGGGCTCTGGGGGAACAGGCCCTGGAGATGGAAGGTTTGGGATGTTTGGGCATGGTGGGTTTTGGAGGCCCCGAGCTGGGCAGGCAGCCCCTTGCTGGCAGTGTCACCCACTGCTCACCTGAGGGAGGCTTTGCACATAAATTCAGTGTGTGATCCCATCTATAAAGCATAATTACACCCTTCAGCTCTAATCCACAAGGCCTAAACATGCCTCTTCTGACTGCTTTTTATCGTGTTGCTCACTTCTCCCAGCCAAGGTCAAGTCTGTACTCTGAGAAGTCTTTTGGTGTAATTGTGCTGGAAAGGTGTGTGTCAGGTCAGAGGTGCTGAGCAGCACCTGCCACCACACCTTTTTTGGGTCAGAGGAGGCACAAGGGCTGATCCCTGCTGCCACTGATGTGGCAGCAATCCTGATGATGCTGCAGGTGACTCTGCTGGGTTGGTTTGCCACACCAAGGGGAAGATGGCTGTGCAGTGGATTGAGGATAAACCAAACCTGCTTTCATGGTGCTCCCAGACTGGCACAGCATCCCTACACCCAGCCATGGTCCAGCTAAGACTCACACACAGCTACACATCAGTGCTCCTGACTGACCCGTGCCACAGGGCTTGCTCATGGCCCAACACGATTTTTCTCAGCTTTCTCAACTTGAATTCCACCTGAGTTCCACCTGGAATGCACCCAGGTGCCTGAATTCCACCCAGGCTTTACCTAATGTGGCCAAATGCTCCGTCTGACCTTGCCCCTGGGCTACAGAAGTCTCCAGAGATCCCTCATTTCCCCCTGGCTTGCTTTGCCCCTCTCTCCTCATCTCTGTGGTGTCAGGAAGAGACATGGATGGAGAGTGGGCAGTTCCAGGGCTTTGCAGAGTAGAATCCCCTGGTGCAGAGGCTCAGGGGCTGCACAGGTGCAGCAGCTGCACTGACACCTGTTAAAATCAGCTTGAGAATTCCCCTTTCCCCTCTCAAACACTTGAGAGCCCGTGGAGAGAGCTTTTGCAGATACCTACACTGCATTTGCTCGTGTACAACGATAGCAAAGTGGTCGTTCTCCAGGATGCAGGAAAGTTTCCCCAGGCTGTCCTCCAGGCCGATCTAAACAGGACAAAATGTAACATTTAACATTTCACTTCACCTGGCAACGGCTGAGCTCTGATTTCGGAGGGCGATGATTCCCCCAGCTGGGTGAAATCCCCTGTCAGTGCTTGGCTCCTGGTGTGAAAAGCTCCCATACCTGAACCCTGCTGGCTCAGCAGAGCTTTTACAGGTGCTTGTTCTTACTCTCACCTCCAGGATGGCACCGCTGCCCTCCCCATTCCTTTCTGCCTTCTCACCGACCTCTCCTCCAGCTCCTCTCACACCCCAGGGTGGTGGAGGTGCACCTCTCTCTCTCCCCCTGTCCCCAGACAGAGGCTGACACCAGCCCCACCCTCAGTGGTACCTTTGAGAACTGGTCGTAGGTGACCTTGGTGACAGGGTCTGAGAACTCCGCGTTTCCAGCCAGCACGGAGCTGAGGGTGTTGCTGAGGGTCACCATTCCCAAAATAAGCCTGCAAGGGAACAAGGAGTTTTCCAGAAGGTCAGACCTGAGGTAGAACGTGCATTTTATAGGTAGGGGCCCAACTGCTCTGGTTGAAGTCAGTGACTGAATTGTTGCTGCAGTCAGTGGGAGGCACCAGGTTTCTCCTCACTTGGGCAGAACAAGGAAGTCTTTGTCCTCACCAAGCTGTTGGTTTCACAGTAGTTAAAATCTGCTGTTGCAGTCCAGGACTTAGCAGCTGGGAGAAGGAAAACCCGTGGGCTCTCCAGCTGCTTATTTGTGTGGGTTTCCCCCCAGCTCTCACTCCCCTGGGCTCCCCTTGCCTGTGCACTGATCCAGCATCTTCTGAGTTTGGTGGGCACTGGATTGGGCTTTAACTGGATCTTTTGCAGGAGTTTTATTGATGAATCTTCACAAGCAGGCAGATGATCTTTTTATGCAACACAGGAGCCCCAACTCTGAATGAGTAAATGGGACTTTAGCTTCATCATGACTGATTTTTCTGTATGAATGCCTGTCTCTGTAGTGAGCAGAAATAGTTACCCTGACTCAGCAACAACAGGAGCTTGGTCATATCCCTTCTCCTGGAGGATCTCAATTGCCTTTTGACAGCTGACTTCTGGGAGCAGAATGAGAGGGGCTGAGAGATTCAGTTTCTGCACCTTGAGGTTCCACCACCTGTTGAAAGACAAATGGCAGCGCCGAGCTGTGACTGCTGCACAGCTGTGGCCCTGAGCAGGGGGGCAAGGCCAGAGGAGATGAGGGATAGTCTGCCTGCCTGAAAAGCCAGCCCCACTCCTACACCCAAAGCAGAAATGCCACCACGGCCAGGTCTCGTTGAAGCCAAGCTTTCCCTACGCCCAGTGTTCATGCAACTCCAGAGGCAGGGATGAGACCAGCAGCTGGCAAGGTGCTGAGCTGTCCTGGATCCAAGGAAGCTATTGAGGGCTTCACTTCAAGCTCATAAATGTGTGACCTACCAGTTTTACTCCTTTGTTCTGTATCCTTGGTCCTCACAAGGCAGCATTTGCAGCTCCTGCAGGAGAGAGCCTGGCAGAGATGCTCGTGTGATTTAAGAGGGACAAGCTGAGCTTGTCTGTGGGGGAATACAAGCAGCTCCCAAACATCTCAGCCCTGAGTCCTTGCAGAAAAAAGCAGGGCAATGCTAGAGCCTGGATGGGCCAAGAGCAACTCAAACCAGATATAAGAGGCCTTGGAAATGCATTACGTTTTTAGGAAATATTTTACAATAACTTTTGGTAAAGGAGAAGGTGCCATCAGTAATACCTGCTGTTTTTTGGGTGGGACCAAGAGCTTCTCTAAACAACTGGCATTTGACCAGCCACACATCCACTGGCATCAGCAGTTTGCCTGTGACTCCCTGCCTTGAGGGGCCTCTTTCCCCATGATGTCCAAGGGACAGCAGAGCTGGCTATCTTTTCTGGCCAGCCCCTCTGGAAGGTGAAGATTTCCTGTCCCCTGTCTGAAAAGAGCTGCAGAGCTGTTTGAAAGGGGGCTTGCTACAACAGGGACCCACCTCCAGAGCAGCCTGATGGTGCTTTGAACATCAGATGTGGAGTAGAGAGAGGTTTTCAGAGGGTTTAGGTGGCCTGGGCTGCCATGTGGGAGTGGATCAGCTACTTTGGGACAGAAATGGCTCCTTTACAGGCTTTGATTGGAGAGCTAGGAGATAACCACTCAGAAGAGAGGAGCTGACATTACAGCCTCCCCAGAGGGGTCTGGCCTTTATTGTGTTTTTTCTAAACCCTAAAAGGGAACATTTTCCTTTGAAGATAATGATTTCCAGACTCAGAAAGCTGATTCCCTTAGCACAGTTTATCCCAGCAGAAGTTGTCTTACCAAGGCTTGTGCTCCTGGATGTCATTTAGGAACCCATTTTTTATCATCCACTTATCATTCACAAATTTGGACCTGGAAATCACCAACAAAGAGGGAGTCTGTGAGGCTTCCAGAAGAAGTTGTGCTTTGTTTCATGCACCAGACCACAGCACTGCCCCCGGGGCTCTCATGATTTTTGCAGCTGGCTGCTCTCAGCCCCTTTTAAGGTCAACAGGAGCATCGGGTGCTCAGTAACTCTTCGAAGCACGCCAGCTATTTGCCTTCCTAACTTTAGGCATGCAAGCTCAGAAAGTGTAGCTTGGCTGAGTCCTGCTCCGTGCAGTGAGTCAGTGATGAGAGGAAATAAACCCCAAGTATCCCAACACCCAGCCCCTGGTGATTGCCACTGTGCTGTGCTGTTTCTCCCTGATGTTCATTTTGCTTTTGTCCTGTGATCTGCCTGAGGGAGACTCCCAGCTCTGGGCTCACTCCATGTGCCTTGCTATCAGATTTACTGGGGTGGTTCTCCAGAACCCCAATCACCTGGGCTCAGCTCCTGTTACAGAAGGCCATGGGAGCTCCCAGGCTGGTGCTGGAAAGCAGGGGAGGAAGCAGGACACTCACATGTAGTTCCGCACGGAGTCGGGCAGGATGACAACGCAGCGCTCACCTTCCCTCAAGTCCCTGGCAGCTCTCACAGCCACCGACATGGCACTGCCCGAGCTGCCACCTGAGTGGGCACCAAGGAGAGGGAGACAAGTGTCAGGGTTGCCCAGGGTGCAGGGCCACTGTGCTGGTGTGGAAAGCACAGGCTGCCCCAGCTAAGGACGCAGAGGTGGCACCTCATTGGGATGCTGAGATGGGAGGACAATCAATCCCAAAGCCTTGTAGGCTTTAGGGCCAGGCAGAGGTGGGGACTGATGGGACGCGTTCTTATGGTGGCTCTCGGGCTTTTGAGGCAGCGTGAAAGTCACCTCATGAGCTCCATGAACCATTTCTTGTGGTGGCTCTGTGGGCAGACCAAGGTCCCATGCAGGGACATTCAGAACACACTGCCCACATCTCACCCTCCCTTTGCACGAGCACAAGACCACGCCAGTTCTAGAGCTTCTGGCTGACATACTTGGCAGCCAAAGGCTGGCTTTATATGCACTGTAAAGCCTGAAAAAAGCATAAACATTACACTCATGCTTGGAATACCAGGCCAAGGTGATGGGAAGACTTGAACGCTCCCCGTGTCTGGGTGCACGCATGTGGTTTGCTGCACGTAGGGAAAGCAGGTCCCTGCTTTACAGAGGCAATTCTTCCACCACCAGTCTGAGCACTGGAAGTCAAGCACATTCCACTATCTGTGTGCCAATTACACACTGCATTCAAGGCAGCACGTATTTTACAGCAGGTTAATTATCCCTGGGTCACATTTTTCAAACAAACGAGGAACGGCCCTGAAAAATGCAGTTCAGGGAACATGAAGC
The DNA here is from genome assembly GCA_013400275.1 of Rhadina sibilatrix. Taxonomy (NCBI): domain Eukaryota; kingdom Metazoa; phylum Chordata; class Aves; order Passeriformes; family Phylloscopidae; genus Rhadina; species Rhadina sibilatrix. The sequence goes on from VWYO01012877.1 coordinate 17,938, forward strand.
TGTTCACAAATTATGGTTGAGTTCAAACAAGTGGTTTCTGTTGAAACACAGTTGACTCCGTGCCTGCTAGGTTAAATCAACATTTAAGTGTTTCATTACATATATAGAGCCTGATCTTTTCCAAAACTCCCTGGATATGAGTGCTCAGGGCTTTTATCAGCTGTAACTACAAGCCTACGTAGTGTCTGGTCCTGGATGCAAACCTGTGTCTGTTTGCTTGGTATCAGGGAAGGCTGAAAATGACGCTGATGCTCTGTGGAGGCTCTCAGGGTACAGGCAGGGTCTGTCTGAGGGCACCTGTTCATTTTGGGAAGCCAGTGGGATCACTTACAGCTTGTTGGCACGGGGAGAAATACTCAGTAAGAACATCTCACACCTTCTTTACTTTCAAACCTTCCTGGTCCAAACCTGGCACCTCTGGTGTGGCAATGACAGCGAGCACGGCCTCACAGAGCTGCTGGCAGAGCCCACCTGTCCTGCCCTGAGCCCCACTAATCCTCCCTTCAGCCTGTGTAACTCTACACTGCCTGAAGATCCAGTTCCACTGCAAAAGTGCTCCAGTAAGGAGAGAACTACTGCTTCTATAATTATTGTGGCCCATGAGTCAGACCCCAGACCAGACCAGGGGACACATCTCTGAAGTTTGAAGTGACCTCTGCACAGCCCGAGGCTCAGCCTTTCCTGACCCAGCAGACACAAAAGGCAGAGGGCACCCACCCTGGAGTGTTTTGGTCCCAAAAGGATGAGGCTCAGAAGGTGTCTTAAGAGAACAAACCATTGTGGCTGCGTGGTGCTTACCACACAATAACCCCTCCTCTCTGATCAGCCTGCGGGACATGAGGAACGAGTCTCTGTCGTTGCTTTTGTACCACTGATCAACCACCTGGAAGGAGAGCAAGCAGGATGAGTCTTGGCAATGTCATTTCAGGCTGTCCTGACCCTCTGAGGCACACCATGGTGCTGATGCCCACAACATCTGGCAGCTCTGAGCTGCCTTCCACACTTGTTGAAAGCATTTATCAGAACATCCATGGTCTGGAGGGTGTGTTCGTGCTCGAGACACACACATCTTTCCAGCCAGCACCCTTTTCTTGGAGAGTTAGGGATGCCTGACAGGTCCAGAGTTGGGGTGTGGAAGAGTATTTATGATGTCCCAGGCCAGAGTACATTAATGGCTGAGATTTTGCCAAAGTGAGATCCAGCTACAAAAATCAGGATTATTAATGTGACAGGTCTATAACCATGTGCTGACAGCAGGGATGTAGTTAACACCTGGAAGCAGAAAGAATCTGGGGTCTGAGGCTGTGAGGGACCTTTCTAGAATGAGGCCAGGGGAACACAGGCAGTCTGTGTTAGGGATTTAAAGCTCTGTGGCAGCTGATGCACTGAGAGGGAACTTGACAACAAGAGCTACGAGGTTCATGATCTGCTGTCTTACAGGGCCTGGATCCTGTTGTCCAGCCTGTACATGGTGCAGGATTGCTGCTCCCTGTGTGTGGTGCCTGAGGCAGAGAAGGCTCAGGAAACAGCAGTGTGATGAGGAGCAGCCTCAGCAGAGACATCTGTGTGATCACAGTGAAAGGGGCACACTCTGAACAATGGTGAGGCTGAGCAGAGGAGACTCCCACTGTGCTATTTGCCTGCTTTTCACCTCTATTTACCTTCTCCTTGTGGGTCAGTTACAATCAGTTACTCAGAAAGTAACTGGGTGTCCCAATCTCCCCACAACAGCTTGTTCTGCACTGGGGAGATATGTCAGGGCCACCACACCTCTGGCCTTGAGAGTGGCTGGATGCAAAGCCAGAGGTCAGGCAGAGGCCCCTCTACTCACTGATCTGTCGAGGACAGTGGGGATGAAGTCGTGCCCAATGCCCTCCACCTCGATGGTGGTGGTGTTGCTCCTGTTCATCTCGCTGGGCAGAGCGACGATGGAGCCGTCGGGGTCCACGCCAATGATCTTGGAGGGAAAGACATTTTGTCAGACCAAAACGGGAATTCAGAACCAGCCAAAAACAAAACTCAAAGGAAAAGTCACCCACACCCTCGTCAGCAGTGTTTCCTTCCCCTGATGTTCATTAATATTCCTAATCACTGGCAGCATGGAGAGCTTCCAGGATAAAAGGGTGCTGTTCTTCACTGTCTTTTTAAATAGATCCTAGGTATCTTCAGCTGTTGCAGAAGTGACTGGTGGCTTAAAATGTTATCACTCTCAAGGTGTTTGTCATCACCCCTTTGGCAGAGCCTGCCACTGCCTGCTACTTAGGACAGTGCCAGAGCTCCTTAATCTGCTCTAGGTGAAGCCAGCCAGTGAGCTCCAACCCGTGGAAACCCGTGGATACAGACATCCTTCCTGGATCTAGCTGTGCTGGCTGATGGTGACACCTCCCTGGCTATTTACAGCTTTGTGTCTGGGCTGAGGTGCCTCTGATGGTGACACTGCTCCACACGCAGCTGCACACTGCCAGGGAGGCAACCTCATGTCCCAGCCCTCCAGTGGTGGGTCCACACCTCTCTGGTGGACCAGGGATCACTCACACACTGGCCAGACCAGAGAGGCAGCGAGAGTCACACCTCCAGTCTGCCTTGAAGCACGAGCTCTGCAGGATGAGCATGGTGACTGATGTTAACCCTAAAGCACAGAGGGTTTTGCAGTGGCAGAGGAGAAGCATTTGCAGCCCCCCCAGAGTGTCCTGCACAGGGCAAGGCACCAGGCAAGGGGGAGATTTTAGGGGGCTGTGGAAACTTTGGTCTCTAAGGCACTTGGATGGGTCTAGATCAACCTAAACATCACCAAATTGCTTCCAACAAAAGCCACGATTGCTGTGAACAAACAAATAGGGGCAGACAACAACTGCTCCCTCAGGTGAGCCGTGGGCTTGGGCAGGAAATGACATGCAGTGACAGGACAAGGGGGAATGGCTTTGAGCTGAAGGAGGGTAGATTTACTTTGGATATTAGGATGAAATTCCTTACTGTGAGGGTGGTGAGGCCCTGGCAGAGGTTGCCCAGAGATGTTGTGGGTGCCCCATCCCTGGAAGCGTTCAAGGCCAGCTCTGAGCACCCTGGTCTAGTAGAAGGTGTCCCTGCTGATGTCAGGAGGGTGGAATGGGATGACCCTTAATGTCCCCTCCAACCCAAACCACTCTGTGATTCCATGAGAACCCCACAGTCCTGCCTCCCACCTCACCTTGCACTCCGGGCACTTCTCCTTCAGCTTCCTGGCCACACCAGTGATGGTGCCTCCTGTGCCAGACCCAATCACCACCATGTGCACCTTGCCTGCAGATCAGGAGGGAGAGAGACTTGCAAGGACTCAGCACAGCCCCCAGCACCACCTCCCCTTTATTCAGACCCTGTGCAGGTGCAGGGCCTGTGTCCACCAGAACCCCAGGTGAGGAAAGGTCAGGCAGAGGCTGTGCTGGTGGCCAAAGCCTGGTCCTGTGCAGAAGCTCAGATGAGCTTGCAGGACCTGAGCACAGCTGATCCTGCCTCACTGCAGGGAACTGAAGGTGACCTCCAGATCTCCCACTGCAGCTCTCCATGATTTCTGCATCTTTGGCATCTACTGAGCAGAGGGAACAGCCTGAAGCTGTGTCAGGGGAGGTTTAAGTTGGATTTTAGGGAAAGGTTCTTCACCCAGAGGGTGGCTGGGCACTGAACAGGCTCCCCAGGGCAGTGGTCACAGCACCAAACCTGCCAGTGTTTGAACAATACTCTCAGACACGGTGTGACTTTTTAGGTGTCCTGTGCAGGACCAGAAGTTTGACTTTGATGATCCTTGTGGGTCCTCTCCACCAGGATATTCTGTGATTCTGCAGCTTAAGGGGAGGGAATATCTCAGCACATCCATCCCTTTCAAACCACAGCACATCAAAGCAAGTCCCACACGTGAATATCACTAACAGGCACAACTTTTCAGCCTGTGTTGGCATCCACAGTGCAGGGAGGGCTGAGCTCTGCCCTGGCACCTGCCTCTGTCAGATGCAGCCCCAGTAGCATTGCTGCAATTATACAGATTTAGGGCTGGTAGGAGCAGAATTAGAGTCTGGCCTTCAAAACCTGATGCTGCAGCTGCACTGGGAAAGGGGGACCTGGAATCCATGGCTGGCAGCCAGCTGGAGCAAATCCTAACACTGTAGTGGAGGGAAGGCTGGGATTTTCTTGTTCCCATTGATACCTGACTGCTTTACTGATAACTGCTCTCCAGTTAAAATCCTCAAGTCCTGGCAATAAATTTCACTTCCATGTGCACAAAGGTGGACTGGGATAGCCCTTTCTCCTCTCCCAGCCTTCACTTCCAATGTCCCTGGTTTGTGAGGTTTCAAGTCTGTTTTGATTTGCAAATGGGAGTGCTGGATCAGATGCAGCCTGCTGTGCCCTGGTGGAGTTTTATTCCCCTGTAAGGCCTTGTGGGACACCTTGTGTTGCCAGCAGGCAGGTCACAGAGGTGTTGTGGCCACCAAGAGACATGCTCTTTCTCCTTTAGGTGCAGCCCGAATTTCTGAAGCCTCTGGTCTCCTCCCCCAGGCTTTTGTGATGGGAGGGGACAGCCGGGAAGCCCTGCAGGCTGAGGTGTATCTGGAGTGGATTAGGAGAGGTGGCTACACCCTGCGTGTCAGTGTTATTAAGATAATACTGCCTGCCCCTACAGAGGCCCTTTGAGCTGTTTCTAGACATTCAGGTCAATAAATGATGTAAATTAAGCCTCTCAGCGAGGGTTGCAGCCCTCTGCACGTAGAGGCAACAGCACAGACCTTCACACTGCTCCAGGATCTCCTCAGCCGTGGTGTCGTAATGAGCCAGCGGGTTGCTCGGGTTTCGGTACTGTTTATTCCAGCAGAGAACAGCAGGAGTCACCGTGTGAAGAGCAGGTCAAATACCAAACCAGCAACAGCTCCTGACAGAGCTGTACCCAAAGCATGCAGCTGCCCCCTCCTCTCCCCGCCACGGGGGAAACTACCAGCCCACCAGAAGAGGTCACAGGTATTCCTCCTGCTTGTCCCCGTGGGACAGATTTCCAAGCCCACGTGGGGTTTTTCCACACTGGGAGGTTGAATGTGCCCACAGACACTCACTCTGCAGCACATGGTGCCCTTTAGGTGTGGGGATGGCTCTGAGGCTGGGAGCTGTGGGCTGGAGAAGCCGTTCTGATCGTCAGCTCTCATGCACAGAGGGATTTTGCAGCACTGATATTTGTGCACCCCATGTTCACACCCATGGACCAGGCTGCTTCTGAGAAGCTCATTCAGTCTTTGGGCTACTTTTTTTTTCTTGGAAGAAAGGAGCTTGCCTGGTTTCCTGCACTCCAGGAGCTCCTTATTTAGGGGTTACACCAAGTGCTCTCCTGTCCAAGACCCAGCACTGCAGGAACCTCTGGCATGAGTCACCAGGGTTTGCCCTTTACAGCATGAGGTTTATTTTTGAGGCAGAACAGAGGCTGCTAGCTAGGCTTAAAAAGTGGGGTTTTTTCCAGGTCAAAGTTAAACCTGAAGCAATTTGAGGAGTCTTTGAATTGTGCAAGAAAACCCGGCCTCGCCCACATGCAGGCTTTGGCAGAAGTGCCACAGGCTTGGAAGTGTCCCTTATTTTGTTTCTGTCCCCCCTGTGCTTTGCAGAGGAGCGATTAAGTTTCAAGGGCCATAAAACACTGACGAGATCTGCCTCTGGTGCCAGTTTGAATGAAGCCCCCAAACACAGGCACGCTTGGAGAACACCCTGCAAACTCCCTTGGGAAAGGGAGTCAGCGGAGGGATGGCCTTTACCTGGTCCAGGATGTGAGAGTTTGGGATTTCACTTTTCAGCTTCCAGGCAACACGGATGTTGGACTCGGGGGCATCGAAGCGGGTGCACGGGGTCCTCACGATTTCAGCACCCAGTGCCTTCAGAATATCCACCTTTGGGAGGGAAAAGAGGAGCTGCAACACAGCTGATCCCACCTAGGGATGGTAACCCGAACCTCTGCGGGCTCAGGGCAGATGCCAGAGCAGCTTTGCATGCGGGAGACATTTATCATTTGGAGATACAATGCCCAATTCTGGACTGGGCTATCTCTGACATGCTCCAGGGCCTCCTGCCTGAAGCTGGCACACGGATTCAAGCCTGGCCTCTTGCCCTGTCCTACTTGGAGGGCAGGCTGGGGACAGGGTGGAGGGAGGTGACAGTGTGCCAGAGGAAAAGGGCAGAGGGAGCTGGACAGGGAACAGTGTGCTGGGACTGGAACCCCAGCATGCAAAGGGGAGAACAAAAAGCTGGTTTTGCTCTAAGTCTCTTCTCTTCTCTCCCCAAAGACAGGGAAGGAACAAATAGGCCCTCTGGGAGATGTGGCTGACAGTGGGAGAGGGGGAGTGTTGGGGGAGTGTTGGGACACCTGGAGATGAAGCCCATGGCAGCTGGAGGTGGCATCTAATCCAGACTGAGCTTAAGTGAGATTGAGGTTGAAATGAGGGTGACACTTTGGAGAAGGGCTCATTCTTGAGCCAGGCCAGGGTGCAGGTCTGGCTTCACTGGCATGGGTTCAGCTGAGTGGTCTGTGAGGCTCTTGGCTCACCAAGAGGGATTTCTGCCATCTCCAGGACAGAGTGTTCACCTGATCATCAGCTCTCGTGCAAGTGACTGGAGACACCTCCTTAAGAAAGCAGCTCAGGCAACTCTAAGTGTCTCTCAGGTTCAAGAAAACCATAAACACACAGTGAGGCCAAGTCACCTGTCAGATGTCAGAGGGGAAGTGAGCAGGACTGGCAGGATAGCCCTGACACCTGCCTGCCTCTCCTGCTGTGCTTTCACGTGCAGCAGATCCTGCTCAGTTTCTCTGCAGCCACACACTCTGTTTGGCCATCCCACCACCCCAGCTGCATTTCTGACACCAGACAGCCACCAGACCATCACAGGCTGCTTTTTTTCCCCTCAAGAGGCAACTTTCTGAATAGCAGCTGTGGTGGGTGGGTGGATGTGTGTGTTGTTGGCCTTTAAAGGAGAGGGCTCCAGGAAGGGAGAGGCAGAGAGAGGGAGGAAGGAGATGTTCCCCGGCTGTGGGGTAAAACCATAGAGAGCTCTGACCTTCTCCATGCTCATTTTCTCTGGCATGACGATGATGCAGCGGTAACCCTTCAGTGCAGCCACCAGTGCCAGCCCGATCCCTGCGTGGTGGGGAGCAAAGGGAATTGGTTGGCAGCAGCACTTGGCAAGAGCGGCCGACCTGCACCGCTTCCTGCGTTCCTCTGTCCTGAATGGAACCCTGGGATGGTCACTGACAAGCCACAGGTGAGGGCACGAGCCTCCACGGATGTGCTGGGAGCTCCAGGACGTGTGGGAAGATGTGCTGAGAGGCAAGTGCAGCTGCAGCATTGCCCCTGCTCCCAGGATTCTACCAGTGTGGCACTGAGAGAATGGCCAGGCTGGGGAGAGCTTTCCTCCCCTCACCGAGGCTCAGGCACCTTCCTGTGGTTTTGGAAACACAGGAGAGGGGTGATTTTGCTGCAGGAGTGCCTCCCCCTCCCCTTCAAGCGCTGTTAGTTGTGAGGGGACAGACACAGAGGACGCTGCCTGTCACCCTGTGGCCGGCAGGAGAAGGGCACCTCTGCTCCAGTTTCACCAGGGTGATGGATGGAGCCAGCTGCTCCCAGCTAGAAGAGGAAGGTGAGGCAGCAGGAAGGAGCAGCGTGTCCCTGCCAGGGGCTGCAGGGAGCCTGGTGCCATTCCAGCAGCCCCAGGGAGCCAGCAGGATCCACGTGGGACACAGCTCTGGGGGAGCACAGATCCCTTGGCTCCATGTCCAGTGGTGGCTGGGGTGACACAATATGGTGGGCTGACAAGTGACAGTGACAAGGGCAAAAATCACAGGAATTCTCTTCCAACCCATCAGGGGAATGGTCTCTGGGAAGCTCTGAGAATTCAAAAGCTTCCCAGCCTGAAAACACCCAGGGTTACCCAAGCTGCTGATGCTGCCTTGTCTAAAGGAGACCTTCCAGGCACACCTGTACAGGTGTGGGAGCCTTGCAGGACCCTCAGGAATTTCAGCAAGGAGGCACCTCAGCATCCCAGGAGTGGCCACCAGGAGGGGGAGCTGAGGGGAGGACGGAGCCAGAGCCGACCTTGTAACTCCAAGTGCAAGAGCTCCTCAAATCCCTGCTCCTCAGAAATTCCACCCAGGCAGAGGGAGCACCCCTGCCCTTCCCACCTGTGTTTCCTGAAGTGGGTTCGATCAGGGTGTCTCCTGGTTTGATAATCCCTGCTCTCTCTGCATCCTCCACCATCCTGAGGCCGATGCGGTCCTTCACGCTGCCCCCTGCGTTGAAGTACTCGCATTTTGCCACTGGGAAGGGAAAGAAAGGGGAGACTCCATCAGGCACCAGCTCCCTGCTCCACCCCCCAGGCCTCACTGCAGTTTCAGGACACCTATTCCTCCTCTGCAGGATGGTCCTTGGCTCAGGGGAGTCTGCTTTTCTGAGATTATCCATCAGCATAACCTGTGCAGAGTCTGTCTTTCCCCCCAGGTTTCCTCCACCCTGGGTGGGTTTGAAGTCAGCCTGGACAGCCCAGGATGGGTTTAAAATCAGCTGGATGGGTTTAAAATAGTCATTGCAAGGTGGGAAGTCCACACAGGCACAACACTCCTTGTTGCCATGCCTTGAGGGCTCTTCTGTGGGCAAGGGTTAGCAGCAAGGTCTCAGTGTCCATCCATTGAGGTTTTTAATCAATATCTAAAAAGGACTCCTTTTGCAGGAGTGATTTGTAGTCCTAACTGAAGGTGCCATAAAAATCCCAAATAATAGAAAAAGCATCTTCAGGTCTCAGAGAAAATTACATTTTTTTTCACTGAGCTAGCAACAAACCAAGTAACTTTCCCAGGCACGTCCAAATGGCAAGGCACAGCTCAGTCCTCACTGGGGCCTCCACACCATAGGATTCTTCTTACCAAGGCTTTGATGAAAATCTGCATCTAAACTGGTCCTGCTGAGCTTTGTTTTAGGGACAGCAGGGAGAAATGGGGAATTCCAGGGGCCATTCACTTCATCCTAGCAGGGACAGCTTCCTGAGGCTGAGAAATCAGCCCCGTACCTGAGCAGCCTCAACGGGAACAGAAATCTTGTGCTCATCATTACATTTTATAAGGCAAAGCGCCCCAGCTCCAGCTCCACAACGACCCCTGTGAGCACAGAAAACACCAGGCAATCCCATCCAGCTGTCGCTGCTTCCTTGAGGCAGCTGTGCTGTGCTCATTCCTGCGTTGGCTTGGGAAGGGGCTCCGTGCTGACACACGGCTCAGTCAGGACCGGGGAGCTGCTCTGCCTGTTCTGCTCTCCTTCCCCTCCTGTGCCAGGGGAGGGAGACACCATCCCAGAAAAATGGGATCTGCCCGGCTTTCCCAGCACCTAAAGCACCAGCCGGGCATCCTCCAAGGGACGGGCTGCTCCACATGTGCACCAGGCACTGCACATCTGTAGCCCTGGTTCGTGCCTGAGAGGTTTTGGTTTGCTGAAACTCTTTTCCCGGGGAATTTTCTGTCGACAAGAGACACGTTTTTCTAACTGTAACCTTTGTTTACATTCCTTTCCCTAGGAGGGACTTCTTGATGTCCCTCTGGTCTGACCAATGCGATTGAAGAAGTTTGTCTTTCTTTCACCAATTGAGTTGTTCTCTGTAGAATAGTATAAAAGGGGGGAAAAAACCCCAAAAATAAACACAGTCACTGTCAGCCTTCTGAAGTCGGAGTCTGTGTCGTTGTGGTCTTTATCAGCATCACACATCTGTCCTCCCACCTCCAGCAGCTCCCTCCTGTGGTCTCCTAATGTGCCCTCAGCTCTCATTTTAGGCAGGTGAGGCAGTGCAGTGTGGAGGTTGCAGGGTTTGTGGCCCAAAGGTCTCTGAGAAGGGACCAGGTGGGAAAGCTCCACGTGTCTGTGTGCTCAGTGGGGTCTGGTTGCCCTGTGGGCTCCCAGCTGCCCCACAGCACTGCCAGGTCCTGCTGTGCCATTTCATTAAGGATGGGTGCTCAGCAAGTCTCTCCTGACTCAGCTGTGTGACTCTCCTGGCATGCCTCTGAGAATCTGTCTTTCTGCCCAATTTGGATGAAATTAATTATTAGGGTTAGGAGTTACAGGAAAGGAGACTGAAAAGTCCACGTGCACAGATCTGATTTTATCATCCTTGTGATTGTAGGGAAGCCAACCCTTTCATGAGACAGCACCAGATGTTAACATCTTTTTAGGGAGAGGTCTTAGATCCATCCCCAAATTTAGGCCAGCTCTGCTCTGAGCTTATGCTGCTGTTATCTGGGAGCAGAGATGCCTCACTACCATCACCCCCCTGCCCATTGCTGCTTGAAACCTCCTGTTTGGTCCAAGAAATCACTGCCTAACAAGCAGGAGAGCCCAGCATGAGCCCTCCCCATCTGTGCTTCCTCTGACAGAGCCTCTTCTGAAGCCCCTTCCAGCACCACCCTTCACCCTCACCTCGTGGCACGCAAAAACCCGCTGGGAGAGGGACACTCACAGAGCTCACACTTGAGCCCATAGGACTTCCCAATCTTGTTGATTCGGACCATTGGGGTGCAGCCAATTTTCTTGAGGATATTGGGCAAGATCTTCTTTTCTTCTGTCCTGAAATAATGCACGGGGGAAAAAAAAATTGTATCAAAGGTATTGTTGTGCAACGGGAACCAAGAGAACATCTGAGTGAGTGAGGTTTTAGCAACTTCATCAAGGCCACCAAAAGACACCCCAGCTCCAAGAGGAAAGTCCCCATCAACAATAAGTGGCACCAGGAGTTAGTCACAGTTCTCCATTGTGAGTTATTAGCTCTTTTACATAAAAAGTAAGCTAATTAATTTTCAGGGTTGTTCTGAAATGCCTTGTTCTGCAAGGCCCTAGGCCAGATCTAGAGTAAATGAGAAGATGCTGGCAAGCCTCAGGATTTTATGCTGTGGGTGAGAAAACCAGGAGGCGCAGCACAAACCTCCTCTTCTTTTCCCCATCCCACCCAGCCCCATCTCTGCTGCCCACATTTCCAGCTGCCTCGGGGCCAAGTGCTGCTGGCCATGACTCCCAAACTTGCAAAACTGGCTCCAAGCCATCAGAGAAGCCCAAACCACAGAGGGTTCTGGAGGGTGTTTTGCAAACAGTTAAACCCAGCTCTGTGATCAGTGAAATCCAGGTGCCTGGATTTGCCAGTCTCTGTCAGACTCCAAGAAGCAGAAGCCAAGAACCACAGCAACTGCAACCTGAAAAAGACCTGTTTGCCCAACACACCTTGCCAGGGATCTCACACCCTTGAGCTCTTTCAAAGGCAGAAGGAACAGATTGATGAGGGCTGTGTTTGTTTGGGCCACATCCTATTGCCCCTGGTCACAAACCAAGCACCTCTCTCCCCGTGGGGTGACAACCCCCCCGTTCCCTCACTGCTCTGCTTTGCACAGCCCTCACTTCTTATCATCCTTTGACCCTTGAACTGGAGTTGTTCTGTCCCTGCCAGGGCCATGCAGGTGCTGTGTGCTGGCAGGGAGCCCATGTGGTGCAGGGGTGACACGCTGGGTTACTCAGAGACCTCACACCCCTCCCTCCAGGTTTTGCAAGCATGATATAAAAGAGAAAACCCCAGAGTGGCTCTGAAGGCAGCTTTAAAAACTCCTTCAGGAGTACAGGGGTTTCGTGAAGGTCTTTACTCCCAAGAGGATCCAGCCTGCTTGCATCTCAAGCCCAGAAATGATGGGATGTGCTGTTACCTCTCCCTCTGTGGGAAGCGTTTGCAGACATGGCAGGCTCCACTGAGTGCTGGCAAATGTGAGGCAATAACACAACAAATGAGCTTCCCCCACAGCTGCAGCCATTGCCCATCTGCTCCAAAAGCCACTGAAAGGCTCAGGGGTTTCAGTGGGGCTGAGCTGTGGCACAAGGAGGCTCCAGCTCCTTCAGGTAATGTTTAACTCCAGCCTGGCTCTCTGGAGAGTGACCTGTGTTACTGCATCCCACATCTGGATTGCACCCTGCAGATGCTGATATCACTTCAGGACAGTGGACAAGGATGGTTTTTCCCTAAGATCCCAGCTCTTAGTCATGGCTTGCTGTTCCTTAAGATGTCCAGGGGAAAACCAAAGCAAAGGATTCCTGCTGAGGTTATAGTGGGTCAGAACCAGCTTGAGTGATACCAGAACTAGGCTACCTCTCAAAAAGATTAAATATTTAATATTCCTTATTAAAAAAAACATCTTGTCTCCTCCCTCTGCTTCTACCCCCAAAACTCAATCAGATTTCACCTGGGAATCTCAGGAAGTCCAGAGATTTTTGCTACATTGGCTGCCAGCTGTGGTTTACTCAGAGCAGGGAAACCAAACCACATCTCCCTCCACACACTGCTGCAAAGGAGTGGAGTGTCCCAGTGTGTTTTCCTCCCTGCTGCACAGTGGGCTATGGTTCAGCTCCTGCCCCAGCAGTGCTGTGTGGGCCCCCTCAGCCAGACTCCATCCCCAGAGCAGTGTTTGGTGCCCAGGGTTGGGAAATGTCTCTCCCATCTCCTGTCTGGGCACGGGATGGGCCCAGCCACTGGCACCACCATGGCACCCTAATGCCAAATTCTTAAAAAAAAAGAATGTTATCCTGCTCAGAATGATAATTGAGGGGGAAAAAAATTAATTTTGACTGAAAAGAGTTGATTCTATCCCCGGGCACCAGCTGCAGGGGTTGCACTGAGCCAGTGCCTGGATGCACAGCTTGCTGGATCAGCTCCAGGGCTCTGCATTCCACTCCTCTCTCCTTCATGGGCCTGACCCACAGGCTGCTCTGGGCTACCCACATGCTGGTGGCTGTGCCCTGGCCTTGTCCTGCCTGGCATGTGGTCAGGCACGACCATGCAGAGCAGTGCTGCACCTCCCATGGGCTCCAGTTCCTCACAGCTGGTGGTCGATTCCTGTTTTACATCCCTGCACTGCAGGGACGTGCCTGCAGTTCCCCTGACATTTATGGGACGGCCTTATCTTTAGTAGCTTGTCTGTGTCTGGTTTGCAGGGTCATTAAAGCACCTCTTGTCAAGCCTAGTCTGGGCCCTCACGTCACCTGGGAAGGGAACCTGCTGCTGTGAGGGCAAGAGCAGCTCAGAGCAAGCACTTTTCTCTGCACTGTGGCCATTTACTACTGATCTAAATGCCCAGGCCTTGGTAAATCTATTTTTGTGAAGATCTCTCAGCCATCTAAAATAAGATGCCCCAAAGAAGCAGATGCTCTCAAAAAAACACAGAGCTAAGACTCGAGCCAGCCACATCTTCCTGCAAAATAAAAGGGAGTGAAAAAGGCCTTCTTGGAGAGGAGCTACTAAGCTGGTTTTGCCATCTGGAAAAGAAACCATCATTAACACAACAGCTGGCTTCTGGCTGTGACCATCCTGGGTTAACACCTGCACCTCCAGCAAAGGGTGCTGAAGTGCACCCTGAAACAAGCAGCCCAGAGGAATTACTTACAGGGGAATACAGGAGTGTGGAGACTTGCTGGCAGGCGTTGTGGCTGTCCATGTGCACTTACTGGGCAAGTTGGGAAGGGTCCACGTGCTGTCCTGGCTTCCTGCACCACTGCCATTCATGAGGGGACACGTCTTACTCAGCTCCTGCATGGTGGAAATAGAGGTCACCTGGGAGAAAAATAGCTGCAGAAGGGGGAAAAATTGGCATTTGGGTGTGAGGGAAGGGTGGCCAGGCTGGTTGGAGCATCCTGCTGGCATTTCAACCACATGGATCTAGGTGGAGGAGGTTGTAGTGATGGAGGCAGGCTGGAAGGAGATGAACAGATGGAAGGGTGTTGTAATCAGGTGAGTGTTGGTCCCTTCTCCCAGGGAGCAAGTGGTGTGACAAGAGGAAATGGACTCAAGTTGCCTAGGGGAGACTATACATTAGAAAAATAAAAATCAGATTATACATATTTAGGAAAAAAAAATCATTGAAAGAGTTGTAAAGCATTTGAATAGAATTCTCAGTGAAGTGGTGTAGCCACAGTGAAGTGTTCAAAACTCGTGTGGATATGGCACTTGAGGGCACAGACTCCTGTGAACATGGTGGTGGTGGGTTCATGGTTGGCCCTGATGATCATAACAGTCCTTTCCATCCCTAGCAATTGCATGATTCCATGATTCTGTGACAAAATTGCTCTTTTGGAATGGTGTGCTAGACCCATACATCATCTGGGCATCTTCCCCAGTACATCTTCTTACCCATCTCAAAAATATCACCTCCACTAGAAACTTTTTTGCTCCTAATTTAATTATTTGGTCAAGAACAGCTTTTTTCACCCTAGCAGTGAAGAACCTGCAGGTAAATCCATCCAGCAATAATTAGAGAATACTTTTATAGGGATGGTGGGACTTAGAGGTCACCTTTGCTCTGGCATCCAAGTGTATTAAAATTGAGAAAAAAGAACCAAAGAAAATAAAACAGCAAAGGCCAGCAGAGGTGCTCGGGGTCCTGAGGAACTCTCACAATAAAGTGGCTTAAAGAGAGGAGGATTCATCAAGCTGGAAATGAGACAAGAGACTGGTGCTGAGAGCAGGCTGTAAATCCTGGGGGAGCTGGAGAAGATGCACCAAATAATGAGCAGTAAATAGTAAGGCAGAATGGAATTACCAGGAACAACTACAGGGGCTGAGCAGATAAAAAATGGAGTGAAAAAAGGGTTAAACAGGTTTGCAAAGGTTGAGTTCAGCAGCAGATTTTAAGCACACAAGCCCTGATGGCATCAGTGCTCTGTGGGAAGGCAATTTTCTGTGCTGTTCTCTCTGTATTGCTGGTGCATATACAGACAAAAGAAGGAGTCTGGGCTTAAAGTTTATTTTCAGCATCTGCTACTGTACAATAACAGAAACAAGGGTTACACACAGGTGTGGTGTGACCTCTCTGCTCTCATTCTCTCTGCAATCCTTCCACCACCTCTCTGTGCTAAGGAAACAAACCACATAGAGACAAAACACATGATTTTTGGTATCTGTGAGTTCCTTTTCTGGCTTGTTCACAGAATGAATTCACCTTGACTCAACCATTAGTAAATAAAGGGACCTTGAAACTCCATAGGGTCATGGATGGAGACTTGTGTCTCACTTCAGCTGATGATGAAAGCTGATGTGAAGCTGCTTGGGCTGCCCTGTCTCCCTACACCTCTGTGGTGGTGCATTTTGAACTCAGAGCAAGTGTAAGGCTTTCATCACCTTTACTGCAGCAGAAACAGTCAAAGACATGGTGTTGGACATTCCTTCTGCATTAAACTTCCAGACTGAGAACAGAGACGTCATTTTGCCACCCGACAGGACCAAACCAGTGACTCAAAGAAGAAACATCCCATTTTTAAACACAGAGAGCTGCCTGCAGTAGGGCTGGACCTGCTGCCACGTGGAGGGGCCATGGGAAATCCAGTTTAGTTGGGGAGCATCATCTTCCCCCCAGGCCATAAAGCCACAGCCCTGTCCTTCCTCACTCCCTGCAGTAGCTGTGACTCACAGTGGTCAGCACTTGTGGCTAAGCCCACATGATTGTCTGAATTATTTGTGGCTTGACATACGAGCCCAAGGGCAGCCTTAATTACCATTTCTGCCATCCTCCTCCTGCTTGCCTGCTCGTTTCACCCTCCTGGTGGGAGTTTCTTTGCAGCAGCGTGGCAGGACAGCCCGAGGTCTGCGCCCCGATTCCCTGGTGGTTTCCACGTTGGCCGGGAGGATGGGGCTGGGCTTGGGTCCCTGAGGGCTGGGCTGTCCCTGGAAGACAGAAACACACCACACCATTACTCCAGCAACACCAGAGGGATGGAACAGCCCGTGGTGCCTGGCTGAACCTTCTCCTTATCCAGAGGCCCCAGAATATCTCCGAAGATGGAGGTCAGCAACCTCGTGTTGCAACCTGGCCCCACAACTAAAGCAGAGAGAGAACTCTGGCCCATCCCACCACCAGGCCCTCAGCCACCATTTCTTCTCCAGAGACACCATGCCCAGCCTCAGAAAGCAGCAGGAGACCATGAGGGTGCAGGGCAGTCACTCCAAAATGCCTTGGATCCAAGCTTTCCCAGCAAACTTTGCTCCCCGGCGCTCTTCCCCACCACTGACAAACCTGCTGCTCACTGGGAGGGATTAAAGGGAAAAAAAAATTGGCTCATTTCCATTGCAAGCCAGGATTTATGTCGGCCTTGAGTGTATATCCCAAAGCAAATCTGTGTTTACCTAACTAATTGGCTGGGAAGGAGCAAAAGTCACCTGTGGGTAAAGAAGAGATAATCTGCAGTGTATCAGAGGTGGTCAGCGCGCTTTCACAACTGAGTTCCCCAGTTACTACTTAAAATGCTGGCAAAATAGATTTTTTTTTTCTCTCCCTTTTCCTGGTGATGCCCATCTCTACTATAATTGTGGTGGGGTGGAAAGGGACAAGGCAGGAGGGTGAAATTATTGGGGCTGCAGGGCCTCACCATACAAGCCCCCTCTCCCCTCCAGCCCTGGGGCAGGAGGGCTTCAGGGAAGGAAAAGCATTGCTGGCTCCCACCTTCTAAAACAAAGTTGCATTCTCCTCGCTGTGTTCAGTTTCCTTGACATCTGATACAAAAGTAAGTCAGGAATGGGATTTTCATTTGTTCTCTCATCCAAAGTGAATACAGACATATTTTCCAGACACCCAGAGAACAAAGAAACAAGAGCTGGCCCTTGACTACGTCAACATCTACATTCCTCTCTGCTGGAGAGTTCCTCATGTGTCTCCTCAAGGGCTGATGCTGCAGGAATGTCATGGATGTCCTCCGTCCACTTAAAAAACACTCTCAAATCACTGTGCCCAGAGTATGTTCATATTTATAGTAATATACATCAGAAAACCCCACAGTGGCTCTGAAGGTAGCTTTAAAAACTGCCTGAAGTGTAGGACCCCCCAAATGAGACAGCAGCAGATGGCCTGAAATGGCACCAAAGGATGGGAAGAATCTGGGACTTTTGGAGGCCTTAGCACAACGCTGGTTGAGCTGCTCCCTTGCTGCCAGCCTCAGTGACATCCATCAGCAGGGGCTGGGTGGGGTGTGAGGAGAAAGGACAGCCACGGACAGACAGCCTGACTGCAGCCAAGGGTGGCTGAGAGGAGCCACATCCGGTGCAAACATCTCCCCACGCTGCCTCCAGTGCAGTTTTGGATCACCATCCTCTCTGGATTACCAAAACTCTTACCTGTGTCTCAGTACTGCTCCCAATCCCTGGCTGAAGCCTCAGGGGGTGATGTGGTCAGCCACCAAATACACCTGACCCATTGCAGGTGTCCTGCCACAGCCCCGTTACTTGCTGCTGAATGGAGGATCTTGAGAGGGCACAAGACTGGGCAAAGGATAAATGGAAATCTCCACTGGAACTGGAAGCAGGCCAAGAGACCAGGAATGATAACATCCAGCTGCTGCCACTTAATGAAAATATATGACAAGGAGCACAGGCTAATGTTTACAGAGCACTCTGCAGATAGGAGATTGCAGGTATCAGGTTATCAGGCTGCTCTGATAACTTCAAGGGGAAGAAAATCAGATGCTCATTAAGTAAAGTGAGGCAAAAATTAGATGAACTCAGCAAGGCAGGAAGAGGTACATGCAAGCTTGCTCCATGAGAAGCAAAATGCCTTTTTCTTCCCTTATTCCAAAGATAATAGCATTGCTGCCATTGAGGAAGACAAATGTAACATCAGTTTAGCAGAATGATGGAGTGACCCAGGCTGGAAGGGACCTCGAGAGGCCCCAGTCCAGCCTCCTGCTCAAAGCTGGGGCACCACCAAATTCAGCCCAAGCTGCTCAGGGCTTTGCCTTCCTTAGACCTTGAAGACCTCCGAGGATGGAGTTGTGCAGGCTCTCCAGAAGGCTCCCTCCACCACCCCACTCATAGCATGAAGCCAAATCCTCCCTGCTTGCCTGATTTATTCAGGACTTGCTGATAGCACAGCCACTCCCCGGGTGAGAATCAGCCTCTGCACAGGATGGGGAGCAGCGGCTGCCAAATTCCACGTCTCCCCACGACACTGAGGGCCCCCCTTTTCCCAGGGAGTGTGCCAGGAGGTAAGAGATGAGCCAATACTCACCCCTGCAGCCCGTCAGCCAAGTGTCTGAGGCGAGCCCCAGCCTCAGTTAATATGTGCTGGTGGCAGGGGACAGCCACCAGCTGCGGGAGGGGCGCGATTGGGTCCTGCCCCACACCAGCACCTGATTGCTCTGCGAGGGGAGGTGACTGGGGTATGAAAGATAAGCAATTTATTGTTTGTTTTAATATGTACTTATCTCCAGGAGTGCTCTGAACCCTTCCCCCAGCAATTTGGTGCTGGTCGGAGAGAATTTCGCTGCTGTTTTGGTTTTGTGTCCCGCGCTGGAACTTCAACCCAGCTCACCCGTGTCAGCCTTGCTGAATCAGGCATAAGTAGTGACAGAAATGACATCTTGTGTGAGGTGTGTCTGGTGGGGACTCTCTGTGTCCTCTGGGATCCTAGGGTTAGTCTCTGCACCTCCTCCAGCCCTAAACCTCTGTCTCCTGCTTCTCATGCAACTGCTTTACTATTAAATCAGCTGAGAGCACTGAACAGCTTCTGCGCCACAGTGATGCCCAAACACCAGCTGGGGCTTAGGAAATGGCACAGATGCAAATTTTGCTCCAGGAGGAAGAGCCCATGAGAATTTCAGTCCCTCTTTTCCCCAGAGCCAGGGTAGCACAGAGCTGCCTGGTATGTGCTCGGACCATGCTCCTCCAAAACACAGTGGTGAAGGAAACTTCAGCACTGCTAGCATGATCAGGCAAGAATAAAGCTTGTCAGAATGCTTATTTTGGAGCTAAACTTTTGAAGACAAGACTGGTGTAGGTGTTAGCACAGGGATGACTTTACCTTTGGTCTTTTTGCAATAAATGGACTCTCTGGAAAACATTGCCAGAGGTAATCCATCACAGAAAACTCCTGTGGGCTATCTGATGTGACAGAGAACATGCAGCTCTCCTGTGAAGAGGCTGCAAATAAACCCAACCCCAGCAAGAATTGTGTTTTCTGGGCACTGCAGTTACAGAATAACCCAGCCACCCTTTCCTGGTTGTCTCCTGCAGCAGTGTATGCTCAAAAATAAGATTCTTCCCTTCAGTGACCAAACTGCAAGAAATGGGGCTCTTTTCAACCTGAAAGGAAACAAGATTTACCCAATGCCCGGGTATTGGAGGGACAGAAGACAGCTTTGAAATAAAGTCCTTCCTTTAGAGAAATAAATTGTTTAATTAAATACTTTCATTAAAAGAAAGAAAAGGTCTAAATGGCAAGTTTGAAAGAAAAAAGTCTCCTTTTTTGAGGGGCAAGGTTAAAGCTGTTCATTCCATCTGACCAGAATGCTCAGGCTTAGTTGCTGGCTGGGTTTAAACCATGATATTTTCACACCACCACCATCCCCAGAGCTGCTGTGCACTCGAGCTCTTCAGCATCACCAGTCCTACACACATAATTGGATTTTTGGAGGACAGCAGGTATTTTGATGTGGGTTTTCCTGCTTTGCCTGTGCCTGGGTTACAAGCAGAGGAGGAGCTGGGTTGGGGTCTGCACTGGAATCTTTGCCATGCTTCCACCCACACAGGAGCACCAGGTATTTCGCAGCCTGTACACATAATAAAATCTAATTTCACCTTGCTGTTCTGCAGTGCTGTCCTAACTAAATTTAAAAAGCACAAAACACAAGCCAGCACAGGGCAGAGGTGCTCATTCCCCAGCAGGCTTGCACTGCCCCATCCTCTACCCGAACAATTGCTTTGCAGCATTTAACCTGCACTATTCCACTGGCTAAACATCAGCATCCCCAGACTGGGAAGCAACAACTGGAGAGAGCAATCAGCCAGACAAAAAAAATAAAAATAAAAAATGGGAGGAGGCAGCTGAGAGCACTGGGATGGGTCCAGGCTTTCACCAGAAGGTGTGACACAAAAGTCCATGCCCAGGGAGAGGGACTCTGCTTTTAAAACACCATCAAGAAGACTCCTTGCAGAGGGACTTCTATAGTTCTCATTTCATCTTCCCTGTGAGGGTGCTGAGGCCCTGGCACAGGATTCCCAGAGAAGCTGTGGCTGCCCCTGGATCCAAAGCCAGGCTGGACAGGGCTTTGATAAACCTGGCCTAGTGAGGGTGTCCCTGCCCATGGCAGGGGTTTGGAATGGGATGGGCTTTAAGGTCCCTTCCAACCCAAACCATCCTGTAATTCTGTGACCCCTGTGGGGACGCAGCACTCAGGTTTTACTTTTGGGCTCTTTGGAGGAAATATCTCCCATCCACAGCCATCTCCCCACCAGTGATTTTTTTTTTTTTTCCTAGAAGAGACAACCTGGTTTTAAACTGTTCCTCATTTTGCTGCAGCAAGTGGGAAGGAATCCATGTTTTCCCTCCCATGTCATTTAATATTCAAAATGGCTTTATCAAAGCAGTTGAAGCTCCACATCAGGGCTTGAGAATATGTCAGGGGAAAGGGATTAGCAATGTTTTGGGAGGACCTAGCAAATAACTGAGGGCAGAACTGGCTTTCCTTGGTTCTTGGCTTATTTTTGGCCAGCAGATAAAAAAACATCTTGCTGTGAGGGCATGAGGTTAAAACTGCTTCTGGATGAGCTGAATTGGCCTGTGAGCTGGGGTACTGCTGATGGTACCTGCTATCTGAATAATGTGGGGCAACTGGGGAAAAAGGAGGCTTTCACTTGCTGTTAAAAATATTTTTTTTTACCTGTTCAATGCACTTGGTGTAGAAGTCTTTAGTGCAGTGCAAAATTATTCCAGTTGAAACACAATCCCAGCTGCCACAGGCCCAGGCAGGAATAGGTTTGAAAAGTTACACTTTTGTTGCTGCCTTGGAACAGCCCTTCACCCACCTGTTTCAGGAGAGGTCACTGCTGGCTTCTACTGATGCCTCAGGATTTTAGCTTTTATATTTTTCATGTATTTGTAGCTCTAAGCTCCACACAGAGTGTGAGCTGCTGTTTTCTCATTTTGGTCAAACAACTCAATTCCTCTCCAGGCCTGGGAATCAAGGACACGTCACTGTCCAAGGCCCTGAGAAGTGTAAACAAAAGTGAGTTGGGGGGAGCAAACCTGGGGTAAATGACTTCATTACCTGAAGCTGTAATTGGAAGATTAACCTCCAACATGAAAATGGACCAAACTTATAAAAGTATGAAAATCTCTGACCTGCCATCCATTTCGGGTGGAGCCTCTGGGGGGCTTTGTCTGCCCCAAGAGTACCTGAAGGCCCTTCAATAAATATAATTGCTTTGTAGCTTAATTTTGTCTGGCCTCTGTTTTTGGGTAGCCCCACAAAGGCATCAGTACAACCCATGGGGTGTTCAGTACATCTGAGGAACTTCCTCTGATGCTGCATCTGCTGCTGGAGGCGGTGGGGGGAAGAGAGAGATGCTCCAGAGACATCCAAGGAAGAGCAAACCTGCAGCTTTTCCTGGAAGGAACACAAGGCATGAGCAGCTCCAAAAATCTCCGTGTTTCCCACCCTTCACGGGTCAGACCTGCTCTGCTTGTCCCATGGGGCACATCAGCTCCTTCCCGTGTCCTGCTGCATCCCAAAGGCTCTGGCCATCAATCAGGGCATGGCCTGCTCTCCAGGGACAGGCAGTGTCTGTGACAGGGAGCACAGGGCCAGGTGGTGCCCACAGGCCCCTTGCCCTGTTTGTTTGAGCACACAAAACCCAGCTGGCTGCCACTGCAGGAGGCAGTGACCTCCCCAAGCCTGGCATGCAGCAGGCGTGAGGGAAGCCAGGGCCTGTTTTTAGCTCCTGAGAGAGCTAAACCTGCAGTGCCAACAGCACTTGGCTCTCCCTCGGACCAGAGGTGGATTTTTCCACAGGACAGGGTGGTGGCAGGTGAGCTGGCTGCTCTTGGTGCCTCCCACGAGTCAGGCCCTGTGGGCTCTGCCCTCACCCACCATCCTCCAGCACGTGACAAAAGCTACCAGCACCTCCACCAGCAACACGAGTGTGGGTTGGCGGTTGTGCCTTGTTTTCTTTTTTTTTTTTT
>VWYO01012877.1:39963-61773 GCA_013400275.1 Rhadina sibilatrix
TTTTTTTTTTTTTTTTTTTTAAAGGGAATTTATTGCTTTCACAAGGCAGCTTCCTGGACTGAAGTCCTCCCTTTATCTGCAGAGCCAGCACAGCTGATTGTACCCAGTAATTTTCCTGCTGGTGACAAGGCTGCGGACAGCTGGGTCCCAGGGCTGTGCCTCAGCTGGCAGGAGAGGAGGTCTTGCAAAAACAGGGTTTGGGCAGTGCCCTGCTCTCAGCTCCAGCCTGGGGGCTGCTGCTGATGAGGTGCTGAGGAGCCCTGATCTCTCAGTGGCAGCAGCGCTGGCTGAAAGCAGAGGCCTGCTTTAGAGCCTGCTGTACCTCACCAGGGGTATTTCTTAACCTGTCCAGCTCCGTGCTCAGCCTGCTGGAAGGTGGAACTTGATCCCTCAGGCTTCCTGCAGCTCTCTGTGCTTGGGCAGCCTTTGGCCTTTTGCTGGAATGGCCCCTCCGTGCACGGGAGCGATGCTGGCCTGCTGCCCCTCGGGCCGTGACATCAGGATCCCTTTTCCCCCCTCTGAGGGGGCTGCCCAAAGGGAAAGGGAAAGGGAAGGTGGGGATCTGCACTTGCAGCCAGCAGCAGCAGCATTTCAGGTATCACAGGAGGAGGATGTGCAAGATGAAGCCACCCCATGCTGCTGGGTCAGGGGTGAGAAGGTGCAGCTGAGGACAGAGCCCTGTGTGTGGGGGGGGAGGTACCTGAACACCCAGAATCAGAGCAAGGAGTTCATCCTGGCAGGACTGGCCAGGCTCTGGAGACATGGAAAGAACTGCAGAGCCTCACAGCCCTCACACTGACAGCCAGGGGTCTTCTGCACACATTTCTTACAGTCTAACACACTTACAAGCTTGAACTGGCGTTAAAAGAACAACCCAGAGCCATGCTGCAATCAAACAGCTTTTATTGAACTCTTTGTATTGTACGTTTGTGAACATCTGTGCAATAAATACAGCTCGTAGTGTTGATTTTTCCCAGCTCCTTGAAGCTTAAGAAGTCTTCCCTTTCCTCTAGCTGACACTACACAGTGTTGGATGACGGGGGCAATGTCAGGAAACTTCTGACAGTGAGCCTTGTGTGAGATTTATAACAGCAAGCAGAAGTTTTCAGAAATGAGCTTGGTGTGCAGATGAGACTGGCCTGGCTGCTTAGAGGAGCCCCTGCTAGCCAGAGTTCTGGAGTCAGCCACAGCTTGTACAAGAAATGGGAAATAACATTGGACATGACAACGTGAAAATGAACCTTAAGTCATTGCCTGGTAACTGCTTGCAAACTATTGTACAGATTTTACTGAATAGCTGTCTTCAGGTGAGAAAATAAAAGGTATTTTTGCAGAGCCAACATTAGGACTGATAATCTCTCACAGTGACAAACAAATACAGCATAAATTGTTGATAAAAATATCCATGTGCAAAATACTTTTCAGGTTTAGTCAGCGCTTGCATAAGCAGCAAAGGTAAACAGAAGATGCAGGCACTCACTTCAGAAAAAGAATACACAGTTCTTTTCAGGCTCTGGCCTTCAACTTCAGGTAAAAGACTGAACTGCAATGTCTTTCTTGGTCTTCAGAGCATTTGAAACAAAGATAAGCCCAGTTTTAATCAGCCCTACCACAACTCCAGAGCACCAGGCCAGCAACAAGGTTCTCAGACACACAAAAAAGCCTCACAAGCTTTTGCAGAGGAACTTCAGCCCTGCTGGATTCCCTGTCCCCTTCTCTTTGCTGCCTTCATCCCTACCCTGGGAAAGAGCTCTGGAAAGTTTTTCAGTTGTGCAGCAACTCCATTTATTTGCCCAATTCCTTTGGTCTCACCAAGTTGCTGCTGTGAATAAGAAAGGCCATTTTCTCCCTGTGCCAGTGCAGAACAGGAGACAGCTCCTGCTCTTAGCAAACCCCAGGTGAATTTCTTCGGGTTCTTTGGCTTGCTTGGAATGCTTTATACTCCCATCCTGTGTTCCCCACCATTTCTAACCACCCTCTGTGTCTCAGTCCACAATACTGCCAGTTTTCATGGCACTACAGGGATTAATGTATATGAACAGTGAACTAGAGAAAACATTCAAATCTTTACACTTCTTTACAACTGACTAATTTGCTGCCCTACCTTTGACTCCTCTCTTGTGCTGCTCTGAAAAGCAGCTTTGGGAACCTCCTTCTCCCATTTTCATATTTCTTGCTGAATTCAGTCAGGTCAGGACATGGAGCTTTTACAAGGGAACAGGACAAACCTCAGTGACTCAAGTGCCTCCCTCCCTGCTGCTGTCAGCAAAGGTCAGATGGAAAATGGGGGAAAAACATCAGATAAAATCCAGTAAAGTAAATATTCAAAGTAAGGCCAAAATCTAGCAGCAGTAACATCTACAATGGCAGAAATAAATTAATTAATTACCCTTTGGAACCTTTCAATTACTATCGAAGTTGTACATTTTCAGATTTATAGTAGTGTTTGTTTTTTTTTTTTTTCCAGAGCCTTGGGAAAAATTGTCTTAAATCTTAAAGAAGTGTGTGAATTTAATGGCAAACCACAGTTTAAGGTAAGGATGGGTCACCTTCCTCCAACAGTAGCCCTAATCTGAAGGGGTAGCCAATGCAGGGCTTTTCTCCTGGAATAAGGCACTACTGGGTAGGAGTACCTGAACAAGACTTGCAAATGTTCACAGCTCTTGACAGTTTATCTTTGGCTTGTCTGCAACAGGCACAAAAAAGGCACTCTGAGATAATTAAGACGGTGGGGAGGGAAGAGGAAGGTAACAGATGAAGCAGCATGATTTTAAAAAGCCTCCAGGCAAGAAGCTTGATCTTACCTTTTAAATCTTTCCACTTGTGCTTACTTATCAGGATTGATAAGTATAATTATTCACCATTGGAAAAAAAAAAAATAGGTCTGTTATGGCAGGGAAAGCTGATGCACTCTGTAAAACAGTGTCACAGGTTTATGTTTGTCACTTCATTGCCATGCTTCTACTCCAGCCAGCTTTTCCTCAGAGCAGATGGCTGGAGCAAGTCTCAGCTTCAGCCCTGAGGATTTTCTCTTGTTTTACAATGATGCCACCAAAAGGTAAACTCTCCTTTCTTCTCCCCATGCCCTAGTCCCAATTTTGTCTCCACATAAGTAATATCTAACTTAACACCCTTGAACAGGGGAAAAAAAAAAAACATCCAGAACTTTCCAGAGCTCTCTTGGGCCTCTGCTTCAGTAACTCTTTTTTCTCAACACATTTCATGATTCTGAAACAACATTTTGGAAAGCCAGCCTTTACCCATAACAAGTAAGGAACAAAACAGTTAATTTAGGCAATAATTTTTTACACAAACACGCACACACACACTCACACATATATATATAGGTAAAAAAATAAATTGTCTTGATAAGAAATATTGCTTAACCTGATTAAGAAACAAGTCCCAGAAGCTGGGAAATACAGCAAGGCACACATTGGATGGATGGATAGCTGACACCAGCATAGCTAACTGCTTATTTTCAGAATTAAAAAAAACAAAACAAAACAAAACAAAAACTAACCCATATTCTACTTAAGACATCAACCTGATTCTTTGCTTGAGATTGCCAAACTCTGAAGAGGCTCCAGGCTGCTGGAGCCAGGTTGCTGCCTGGCTTTAGTTGGATTTCCTCTCCCGCTCCCGTGCGGTGACGAAGTTCAGGAGGTCGATGGCTGTCACGATGCCAAACACCATCTGCCGCTTGCTGGAGGAGCCATCCGTGTGATCTGCACAGGGGAAAAAAGGGAGTTCTGGCTCCAGGAGGCACAAACACACCCCCTCCTGCTTGGTTCTAGTGGCAGGGTTTGTGAAATTCGGGGGCTGAGCCATCCCAGCTCCGCGAGCCTGGAGATGTTCGGGGAGCCTGGCAGGCGGAGGGGGAACACAAAAGGCACCTTTGGCCAAGAGTCACGGAGCAGGTGACAAGGATTTTCAGCTCAGGAAAGCCCCTCATCAAAAGAGACACTGAGACTTTATGGAAGGAATGGTAAGGATCCACTGGATTTGTTTTTCTTGGCACAAAAATTCAAACCAGGCCCTCTTGTTATAAAGTGTATTTTCCTC
The DNA here is from genome assembly GCA_013400275.1 of Rhadina sibilatrix. Classification (NCBI taxonomy): domain Eukaryota; kingdom Metazoa; phylum Chordata; class Aves; order Passeriformes; family Phylloscopidae; genus Rhadina; species Rhadina sibilatrix. The sequence goes on from VWYO01012877.1 coordinate 44,029, forward strand.
AAACATTAATTACTTGAAACAGCTGCAAGTGGAATTATCCCACTGGAACCAGGTGAATGGCCCAGTGGAGCCAAATTTTGAGGAGGAAATGTGACACAACCATCTTCCTGAATCCCTGTCAAATACAGAATCAGTGTCAAAACCACAACACCCCATTTATATCCAAAGAACATACTAACCATTTAATCTGTGCTGCATTGAGAGCACAGGTTCAAGTGATTTTCTTATTGTGAGCCTAAGCCTTGACCTGGGAACCAAGTGGCCATGTGACCTCTGGCCCTTTATCAATTTTCTAAATTCCAGTCCCTAAAGTCTGCCTGTACTGAGATGTTTAGTCTACATCTAGACTAATTTTTTTTTCAGTCAGCTGGACTGTTCTGGGCTTTTTGTTCACTCAATCTCTGTCTCACTGCAAGCTTCCAGTTAGATTCCAAGTTTATAAATAGGCAGCTCAGAGCCAAGAGCACATCCTTATGGAGGTTATCAGGAACAACCCCACATCTGATGGCCCTTCTTCTTCCAGTTGTAACTGAGAAGCTTAAGATAAATTTATCTGGCATGACTTCATATTGTTTTGACTCTCATTTCTCAGTGTTTGTAACTTTGCAAAGTTGTCTGCTGTTAGGAAGATTAAACAGGACAAATATTATTCACATATAAGAGTGATCTACCCCAGATATGAAGACTGATTTAGTCTTACTAATCCTAGAATGGTTTGGGTTGGAAAGGGCCTTAAAACCATCTTTTTCCACTCTGCCACAGGCAGGGACACCTCCCAGTAGACCAGGTTGCTCCAAGCCCCATCCAGCCTGGCCTTGAACACTTCCAGGGCTGGAAATTAGGCTTAGTAGCACAAAGTTAGACACAGAATGAGGATTTTGCTTCTCCAGGTCTCACTTTACACGTTCACACTCGCACTTGCTTTTTGTTACCACTCAAGGATTTGCTCTCACAAGGTGCAGTGCTTTGTACTCACATTGAATTTGTTCATGAACCACCAGAGCAAAGTGGTCTATTTCCAGGATGTGAGAGAGTTTCCCCAAGTTGTCTTTCAGGTTAATCTGAGGAGAGAGTTACAAAACTTGAGTAAAACAGTCCTTTCTATGTTTAGTAGTCAATAATCCCCATACACTTTGTGCAGAACTAAAATCAATATATTTGTGTACTGCTCTCACCTGGAGCACTAGAAAACACCAACAAATCAAGGCCTACTTAAAAGTCCAGTTTTCTTTGTTTCTAATTTCCAAAAAAAACAAAGCACCACATAAAGTTATTCCTTCTGGTTCTGTAAACATAATGAATATAATGAAGATCTGGAAAATGCTAATAATTAAAGAAGGCCAAGTGTTTCATGTGTCTCAACAAAAGAAGTTACAGTAGAAGCCTTTATATTTGGTGATTTTATTCCAAAAAGACTGAAAAAGTGAACGGATCAGGCTGCAAATCATTGTGGAAGTGAATATGATCTGCAAAGGCAGAAAAGCCCAAACAAACAAGCCAAGAACAAGGGTGAAAGATTGCTCAGCTAACACTGGATTCAGGTGCAAATCAAGGAACTCAAATTTAATAATTCAAGTTTTTTTGGTGAAGTTCAACTTTGCTAAGACTGAACAAGAAAGCACCCTGTGTTGACTCTGAAAAAACACAGATATTTCCAAAACACCTCAGCAATACCTGCTGCAATCATTTAAAAAAATGCCTAAAACTCAAAGATGAGTTAACAAATGAAGCAGCAGCCACAGCTCCATCAGCCAGGTGACTCCCCCTCAGCACCCACCATCTGACATATTTTTATTAAAGAAATTCACAGCAAAGAAGAGTCTTGTACTGCAGATTCAAAAAGCCTCTCTGTGAGAAATAAATGCCACAGCAGGAACAGTTGGGATGCACTGGAGCTCTGTCTCCATACTGGGAAGATTCCCAGCAGCCTGTGCTGAAGGGACCACCTATAGTCCAGGCTGAGGAGTCAGTCCTTAAACTTGAGTCCAGGAAAGGAAGGAGGTGGGAAATCTGGATCTGCTGCCACATGGAGTCACCCATCAGTCCCAAATGTATCTTCAGGGACTGGGCAGGCTACAGAAAACCAGAACAAGCAGCCCCTTGGCAGCACTGGGACAACCATGAAGGCATAAACATGCCTAGAGATGCTCAGTGGAAATTTAACAGAGCCCCCAAGGAGTTTTCACCTGTCTCACTGCTGCTGGTTCAAGCTTCTTAAACGTTTTGCCCACAGGTTTTCCCACATATAGGATTTGTTTTTAAGCTTACTAGGTCTCTAGGCAGTGAGCACTGCACTACACATGACTAGGAACCCAAACCACTGGAACTAACACCTGACTCCACATGGATGGCTCCTCCCTCCACCAGCACTTGTTTGGGTTGGCAAATTATCCTGTGACTGGTGTTTCAAATCCCCAGAGCAACAGTTGTACCAAGGGACTTTCAGAAAAAAAACTCTAACCATTCCCTTCCATTTTAAGAGATTATCATAAAATAATGGTGGTGATCCTACCAAAGCAGGCTGCCCATGTTAGAGAATCACAGAATGGTTTGGGGTGGAAGGGACCTCAAGGATCACCCAGTTCCAACCCCTTGCCATGGGCACCTTCCACTGTCCCAGGTTGTTCAGAGCCCCATCCAATCTGGCCTTGAACACTTCCAGGGATGGGAAATCCACAACCTCTCTGAGCAACCTAAAAGAGCCAAAAGATCCATCTTTCCAAAACATACCTCTGCCCTGGTTTACAGCCTAAGCCTCTCATTTGATGCAGGCTGTGGTATCCCATGTAGGATACCAGAAGTGATTTTGGTGACTCAGATGATTCATTTTATCAATTTCACTCATGAACAAGCCAAATCAGCTTGACTAAAACAGCAAGAGAAGCAAAATCCACAATACTTCTGAGGTTATGTGCATTCCACCAGCTTTCTCCATTAACCCATCAATTCAAATGGAAAATAACCATTTTTAGTTAACATGTCAGCAGCACCACAGCTTGTGTCACCCCCCTTCCAGCCTCCACCAAGAAAACATCAGAAATAAAGGGAAAGTGAACAGTTAAACTGTTCTTTATTACTGAAGAAGCCTTCAAGCTGCCCATGGAAAGAGCCACAACCTCAGAAGTGCAGAGAATTGGCTGATGCAGCCAACACCAGAGCAGCCACAGAAACCATCACACACCACCAGCCCCAGAACCTCTAGAGGTGTCCCAGGGAGGGAGAACATGAACCAAGCAGTTGTGTTACGCACCACATTTCCCCATGATGCTGGATTATCTGTCTGGGGAAGAAAAAATAAATGTACATTTGTCCATCAAGAACCAGCACCCTTGGGTGGCTCACAGGTTGAACAGAAGCATTAAACACACTTCCAGAACACAGGACTTAATCCACTTTGGGGACAGCGTTGGAACTTAAATCCTGGTGAAAACTAAGTCAGGCATTCCAAGGTTTTAAAAGAAAATTCTGTGTTCAGTAAAAGCTGCTGGCATGGTCCCAGGTAAACCTCACCCAGCCTGTGCAGTCTTAGCACACCTACTCTAGTATTTGCAACCAGAGGACCAGGAGTTGCAGAATATACCTGCCTACCTGCTGAAATTGCTTGTAGATTACTTTTCTGACTTCATCAGAAGGCTTAACTTTCCCAGCCAGCAGTGAGGAAAGCATGTTACCCAGGGTAACCATGCCCAGAATCACCCTGGGGAAGGAGAGACAAGACAGGGATAAACAACACAAAAGCCTCAGGTGCTCCTGTAGAAAAAAAGCATCCACTCTCAGCCAGCCTGGAGGAGTCAGTTCAGCTACTTCATGGCAATAATGCAGCATTATCAGTGGTATACTTGGGTTCTGTGTGTCTGCAGGAGACAGAGTACAGTTCTCAGAGGTTCTGGAGACTCAGACACAAGGCAGCAGGTGCTGCAGGTCCTTCTGAGCACCAGGACCTTTTCATCTCTGCTCCTTGCAACTGGAGAGAGCTACCTGCAGTCTCAGAGAGCTTTTGGAAAGCACAAACTACTTCATTTTTTCACACTCTCATCTGTCCTTTTGAAAGGTGTGACAGGCAGAGACAAGCTCACCCCAGTTTGGCTCATTCCCCTTCTCCCTCTGAGGATCTACAGCAATTCACCCCTCAGGTCAGCACAAGTGAGCAACTCTTCAATACTCAGCCTGCCTGCAGGAGCCCTGCAGGGTGAGAAGGCACATTCCAGCTTGCTGGGGGCACCCTGGTTTATAGGGGTGACTACACTGCACTGTAACACCATGTGCTGAAGAAACTCTGTGAAACTCTGGGCATGTTTGGGATTGGTTGTTTAAAATAGGAATTTCTGCTTTTTTTAAAAGTTAAACTGCTATTATTAAAAGAAATTAAACTATCCTGCAGAGACCCAATGAGTAAGTATATCATAACAATCATTAGAATCATGTGAAGGGCAGGACAATCCTGGCAGGAAAACACAAAGTGCAGCATTGGTGTGTTCAAGGCAACATTTCTGAGCTGCGTTAATAAATGAGAAAGGATGAGTGAGAAGAGGTTGTATTTCCAGCAAGCATTTAAAAGACATCCCTGAGGACCTGGTGAGGGAAGTGATACATAATGGATGAAGAGTGATATATGTGGACATACCCAGATTCATCAACAACTGGTACCTGGTCGAATCCCTTCTCCCGGAGAATTTCCACAGTCTTTGCACAGGTAACAGTTGGAAGCACAGTCAGGGGGGCAGAGAGGCTCAGCTCCTGAATGCTGATGTTCCACCACCTGGGGATGGGATGAAAAACAAACCCATGCAAGTCTTATGGAGAACACAGAACAGGTTCCTTCCTGAACAGTGGCCTCCAGCACCACCGGAACGAGAGAAGGCTGCAGGGAAGAGCCAGAGTCAGTAAAGCTTCAGGGCTCTCAGGTGTTATTTCCAATATCAGAAAGTCACTGAAGTGTGAGAAGGCTTGAAAATCAAAACCCTTTTCCTCATTTCATCTGCTTTCTGTGGCTGCAGACAGTCAGTGGAGAGCACTAATCTCCCCAATTTCATTATTTGTCTCTCACACAGAAAATTTTGTGCTCCTACTCAAAGACCCATCTGTATTTGCAGTCATTACAGGCAACAATTTAGAGAAGATTCCCTTCTACCTATGTGGACTTGCAGTGCTTTGCACTCAAGAACTCTGATTTTGGAAGGATTCTCTACATATTTCCTTTTTTTTTTAATTCCAGATATAACGCTTTTCATTAAAAAAACCCAATCATTAAGTACCAAATTTTCTTCTGCTGCCATACAACTCAAGGAAGGATGTCAACCAATTAAAGCAGATTTGATTAATAGCTGCAATTATACATCAAGACAATAGCATGGAGGATCAGCTAAATCAAGGGAGAAGTGTAAATTGAAATGAGCTTTAAATTAGCGACTGCCATAAACTCGATTGAATAGACTGATGGAAATCCAAATGGATCTGACAGGCTTACCAAGGTTTGTTGCCAAGGTCTTCTTCTTTCATGAACCCTTTCTGAATCATCCATTTGTCACTCAAGAACTTGGACCTGCAGAGCACCAGGAAGTGAAAAGCTCATTAGCAGGGGTTGAACATCTGACAGCAAACAGAGGCAACTGCTCACAGCTCACTGTCACCAACAGCTACAGCATAATTGGAAACAGAGCATCATCTGCCATCCAAGCTTAGCAGCCAGGGACATGGAGAAAAAATGCTCATAGGGAGAAAAAGGAATCCCACAGGAAACAAATCTCCAAATACATCAGCCCCTTGCAACATCATAGAGACATAGCCTGGAATGGAGATGTGTCTTGTCTGCAGCTTCTGTTTGTCTAATATTGAGCTGGATGCAACTTGGGTCAGGAAACTGAAATAATACCATGGTTTGGGGTATGTTTCAATGTGAGTGGAGAAAAACTTCTCAGCACAGCTCAAAGCCCTGACACTTCCACCTGCAAACTCACCCTGAGTGTGGCTGCTGTTGCTGCTGCAGGACTGCTGGATCCTGCTGTGGGCACAGGAACCCTCCCAGGAACAGGATAACCAGTGATCCCTCACAAATAGTACAGTGAATGCAAGGCCCATTGTTGTGAAAAATGCAAACCAGTGATGATTATCTACTGAAATCAGAGCTTGGCTTTAAAGGGGAAAATGATCCTCCCTGCTCCGTGTCAGACCCCTTTTAGACAGCTCAGAACTTGTGTCCCAAAGACATTCCTTGCTGGGATAACTGGGTGTTACAAGGTCTGAGGGACTCCCTCACCCCTCTCCCAGAGAGAAAACCAGCAGGTCCTTACATGTAGTTCCTGATGGAGTCAGGGCAGATGACAACACAGCGCTGACCCTCCTTCAGCTCCTTGGCTGCCTTCACAGCCACAGACATGGCACTGCCCGAGCTGCCACCTGCCAGGACACACAGCAGGGGCAAAACCATCAAACCACGAGGTGAAGGCCATCAAAAGAGAGGAGGAGAAAGAACAGAGGAGCCCAGAGCAAGGAGGAAGACGAGTTCTGAAGTGGAAGGAGGTCTCTTCAGAGGCTTCATTCAGCCTCTGCAGACTACCCAGAGGAAGGCAGGGGATCCCCGCCTGCGCTTACCACACAGCAGCCCCTCCTCGCGGATCATCATCCGTGCCAAGGCAAATGACTCCTCATCATTGCTCTTGTACCACTGGTCCACTGTCTGGGGAGGGGCAGGAGACAGAAACGAGGCTCTGTTTAAGTGAGGAGGGACAGGGGAGCTGCACAACCAGAGTGAATTCAGCCCCGGCTCTTTGAGGGAACAGCTGCCCTGCTGAGCCCGGGGTTTCCATCCTCCTCCTCCAAATGCCAAGTGGGGGTTTTTTGCCAAGGTAAGATGATCACATCAGCACAAAAGGCTCCTTATTGGAACCCTGCTGTGAGAGAAAGCTGCTGTGAGTCAGCCTCAAACAGCATCAGCTTCCTCCCCTCCTGGAGAGCTACCCCAGGACACAAGCTCTGCTCAGGCACTGTCATACCACTTTGTCCAGGAGGGGCTGGGATGCTCTGTTGGAAGGTTTGGTTTTGTTGGTTTTTGGTTTGGTGGTGTTTTGTTGTTGGGTTTTTTTTTTTGTTTTTTTTTTTTTTTTTTTGTTTTTTTTTTTTTTTTTTTTTTTTTTTGGGTTTTTTTTTTTTNGTTTGTTCTTTGTTGTGAATCTGTTTTATTTTTATTGCGTCTTTCACGATTGGTCATTTTTAAGGTGTTTTGGGTTTTTTTTTTAAGCACAAAAGTAAGTGTGTGTTGTAGGAAAACGTTATCTCCTCGCAGCGTTTTGCCCTGGCATTGTAAAACTAATGTGGCCAGTTCAGAAGCCTTTCAAGGGCTTTTTATGCTGATGGAAAGAACAGGAATTGTTCTGTCTGCTAGCCCTTCCATTTCAGCTCAAAGAAATACTTCCCCAAGTTTTCCTCTGTCTTTAGCCTCAGTCCTGCAGCCCAGCAGAGGGCAAAGGGATAAACCAAGCAGTGTGACTTACAGATCTATCCAACACTGTGGGGACAAAATCATATCCAATTCCTTCCACTTCATACATTGTCTTGTCAGTCTTGTTCAGTTCTTCTGGTTCAGCAAGGATGGAGCCTTCAGGATCCACACCTATAATCTGGAGAAGCAGATTTCCTCTCAAGCCACCAAGACACACAGCTCTGGAGAGCACAGCCCCTGTGAGCACTGGCCTTGTCACACAGCCAGCCTGCTCTCCTCTTCATTTCCTCCTGGCAACATTCACCTCCCCTGGCAGCAAGATGCTTTGCTACTTCTGCCCCCCTTGGAAACCCATCCCACCTCCTCAGGTTGTGGACACTGGTGGCATCACTTGTTCTACATGGGGTTTGCTTGGTTTAAAGAGGAAACAGGGATTCCCTGAGACGAGGCTGTCCTCATTCACTTGCCAGGCATCATTACAGACAACTCATTTTGTGCCAAGTGCAAGCAGATCAGCTGCTTTTTATTTCCTTTACCACTCCCCGCCTGCGTAGGAAAATTCTCATAATTGCAGCAGGATCCCAAGTTCTGTGAGGAAATCCAACACATCCCACAGGGAAAAACTCACAGGCTGGTGTGTGCAGAGACAATTCCACTGGGCAAAACCTCAGCAGCTCCAGAGCAGCTGGGGAAGGCAGAGCCAGGGAGGAAACTCAAGGCTGCAGAGCACCCACCAGAGGAGGAAGTTTCCCAGGCACCCCGTGGAGGGATCTGAGGGTCAGTGTTCATCTGCTGAGCCAAACCTGAACCCTGGTCACCAGTGGGACCAGAGCACGGTGATCTCAGACACTCTGAAACCCTCTCTGCAGCCAGAACTACCTTTGAACTGAGAACACTCAAGAGCTTCCCACAGAGACCCAGGGCAGGCTTACAAGGAGTGGGATGTGCCAAGGGGAGCAGTTTGAGGAGACACTAAAGAGAAAAGCAGTGGGCTTGGCACTTACTTTGCACCCTGGACACTTCTCCTTCAGCTTCCTGGAGATGCCAGTGATGGTACCTCCCGTGCCAGCCGTGGCCACCACCATGTCCACCTTTCCTGTTCAAGGGTGTGGGAGAGAAGTGTGAAATCTCCAACAGAATGAGGGACTGAAAGCTCACTTACACCTAAGGATGGACTTTCTTCAACAAAAATGCACAAAGTGGCTGAAAAGGGCAGGGCTCTTTGCTTCCCAGGAACTGTTTTCAGACCTGCCTTGAAACTGCATTCATTGCTCAGTCATAATTTTCCCCAACACGGGTTTTGAAATGTCCACCCAGAGGCCTGGCAAGGCACCAATCTGTGGCACTTTGGACACAGCTGGAGGTGGCCCACAGAGCTGACAGCTGCAGTTTTCCTCTTTCTGTATTTGCTGATACAGATAATTCATTCTCTAAGTTAAACTGAGCAGCCCATTATGTTTGTTAATTAACTGAGTGAGTGCCAGGAGCATGGGATAGGCATCCCTGGAGAGAAATGTTAACACAACCAGTCCCTCATTTTCATGTGAAAAGGACTGTTTTGGTCACTAGCACTCAGAGTGAGTGTGGATATGATAGTTCATCCCTCTGTCACCACCTACAGCTTCTCTGGTGTATCCACCTGACAGCTTTGTTAATTAAAAAAAACCAACAAAATAGATTTTTAGAAGGTCACCAATTCAAAAACAAAATCAATTGCTTACCAGCCAAAAGAATAACATCCCACCAAGCAGGGGTAACTGAACAGTGCCTGGGCTGTAAGGGGAAGTAAATAGAAACAACAATCCTAAATCTGGAACTCCTCTGGACACTCAGTTTGTGGGATGACAGCTTGTAAAAGTGTAGTCACTTTAACTCAAAGTTTTTCACAGGAAGCAAAGCAAATCCTCTGAACAGCTAGAGTTTTAGGAAGAACATTTCACGTGGTCTTCACCTTAACGTGAATGGATTTAATTGCTGATTTTCTCATCAGAGGGTCCAATCAGAAGCTGCACTGTTCAGTAAGGCAGGTCTGGAGCCCTTCTGTCCCCTATGGAAATGCCCACGTGGCTGCAGCATCACAGGGAATGTCTCCAACAGCCCTCACACCAACCCCTGAGCTGAGGAATGAGCCCAGCTGAAGCTCTGCTGCCACAGCTCAGCCCCTTGTGGTGCTCAGCTGCCCAGAGCCAACACAGGAGAGAGCCCTGCAGAGCCAGAGGGTCCTGCTGGTGACAGCTGGGACACAGAGCAGTTTGTGCTCCTGGGGACTCCTAAGTGAAGCTGCTTCCAGTGTACTGGAGTTATTTGCTCTGGGAATGTTAAAACACCTATTTCTGTATTTGTGATCAATGTGTGTATTGTGTATTTGTGATCTGTATTTGTGACCATATTCCATACCAGTCTACCTGTGGGGGTTTTTTTAAGGTAACTTAAACATCACTGCTTTCTCCACCTGCTCACAGGCAGAGAAGTCTAAAAATCAAAGAATTCTTCTTTAATGGAAAAATAAAAAAATTCATTGCTATGACTGCTGAAATCAGGTAACTCTCTAATGGCACGCAGCACGTGTATGGGGTTTGCTTTATCAAAATCCATGCTTTTCTCATCTGAGGCCTCATTCTCCAAGGACACAGCACCAGGGCACTAGCAGGGGCTCCCTGAAGGGGTTCAGCAGCAGGGCAGACCTACCATCACACTGCTGCAGGATCTCCTCAGCTGTGGTGTCGTAGTGTGTCAGGGGGTTGCTGGCATTGCGGTACTAAATTGAGAGACAGAGCAGCCATAAAACAGATCAGAAATACAAAACGTCACATTTTGAGGGAGTTCAAAAGCATTTCAAACAATCCCCAAGCCCCACAACACCTAAAGACACTCTCTGCAGGATGTTTCATTGTGTATTATCTGGAACTAGGCCTCCTGAGTGACCTAATTTAAGGGCAGTCCTATAAGGTGCCAGCACCCTCCCATGCCAGAAGCAGTCCTGTCTGTGGGACAGCACTCTTAGCAACACGACCCCTGTGTCCATTCTTCCTCACAGGATTGCCAACTCAGTGGAAATAGACACTGTTAAGTGTTGTAGTTCTGGCAAAGACCAGCTCATTGCTGCTCTCTAGTGACTGTAAAAACTTCCTTTCCTACAATGTGGTGACTGCTCAGCTCCAGCTCCACATTTGGGGCATCTTCTCCTCCAGAGACACATGGAGAGTGTTGAACAGACAACCCAGAACACCACAGAGCCTCCTCCATGCTACACCTGCACCTCTGACACCTTGGCTCTCACCTGGTCCAGGATATGTGCATTGGGGATTTCATTCTTCAATCTCCAGGCCACTCCCACGTGAGATTCAGGAGAATCAAATCTGGCTGTAGTTGGGGTCCTCACAATCTCAGCACCCAGAGCTCTCAGGACATCCACCTGCAGCAAATAAAGGTGGTCCCAAAACCCCAAAACACCCTCAACAGGCTCCCTTCCCACTCAGCCCCAAGGCCAGAATATTTTCAGAATATTCAAAGCTTCAGCATCATCTTCCTTCACCCCCTGCTCAGGGAGGGACAGCTAACCTGGGGCACAGGTAACCACCTCAATGTGCCAGGCAAACCTCAGGTCGTCCTGACATCTGTATTTAAAACAATTATGGGAGTTTTCAAAGTGGCAGTGCTGTGGGGATGGGTCTTAAAGACATTTTCTATCCACGGGCAGCCAGCCTGGATTTCTCTGGGTGCTGGCAACAGCGCCTCAGCAGAGTTTTTCCCTGGCCAAGAGCCTGAACCTCCGCTGCTGAAGCCCCAGCACCCATCTGCACCAGCAACTCTGCGAGTGCAAACATGTTTTATCTTCAAATCCTTGGAAAAGAGAGGCAGCTCTGACCTTCTCCATGCTCATTTTCTCTGGCATGACGATGATGCAGCGGTAACCCTTCACTGCCGCCGCCAGGGCCAGCCCGATCCCTGCAAGCAAGCAAAGGCACGCAGGGCACTCAGTGAGCAGCAGCCAAGCACAAAACCCACAGTGCCAGCTTTGGCACGCCCTGGCTTTCATCAGGTTTTCACCAGAGGCTTGAGGGGGAGTCTCTGCAGAGGGGTGGCAAAGTGGAGTTTCTGCCGCTCGGGTTTGCAGACGCCGATACTTGTCTGAGGCTCAGAGCCCAGAGAAAGTTTAGCCAAGGGTGGGGAAACTTGATGTGTGCAAACTGCTAGCTTCACCACAGGCACATCACCTTCCTCCTGTCTCACCCTCTTCATCTTTCCAGAAGGAATTTGGGAAAGGAATGTGCTTTAAGCCGGAGGAGACTAGAGCAATCACTTTGATTTCTGCCAAAAGGTCTGTACAGCCTCTATTGACTCAACTTCTGCATAAATCCCTATTTGCAATGTGCTGAAACTAAGTCCTACCTAAAAATAAATTATTTGGATGTTGTTGGTGATTGAGGTTGTAATACACTGTGTCAGCTTGCTACCACAGTGAAGCACCCTGGCTGTTGGAGGCAGAAATCTCATTTCCATTCTGAAAAATCTCTGCCTGCAGTCTGATTCCAGCCTGGTCACTGCCTGCACCTGAAGAGCTGAGCTCAGAAGTGCTGTCCCTGTGGAAGAGAAGCTGACACTTGCTATCAGATCACCTCTCTGCTGGACAGGCTGAGCTGATCAGGTTGGCTGAGAGGTGTGAGAGGTCAGGCTGCAGCTCCCCTGCTCCTCTGGGCACCAGGACCAAGACATGCAGCTCACCCTACACAGAGACTTGCTTGTCCAAAGCTGGCTCTGTTTTTGTATGGATTGCATAGGGGAGAAAAAACCCTCCACCCTAAAAATCTTTAACTATTCCTGTAAGAGAAGCATAACTCACACCTCAAACAGCTCAAGTAGTATGTAATATATTGGGAAGGGAAAGTTTTCTCAGTATATTATAGATAAATATGGATGCCCAAATGCACAAATAAATAAGACAGCAACAGCCTCATGAAAGCCAAAGGCTGAAGAGAAGTCATCCAGATCTTCCTTATGGCCTGTGATGAAGAAAGGATTTTGAGACCTGAACTCTAATACTTTGTACTTTCTGCTACTGACCTGGAAATGCAGCAAACATCAAAACAGGACTTTGGCTGAGGGAGAACTGGGATGCAGAAAAGATAAAAATATAACACATTAGCTCTCACATTGAACATACTCAGTAGCTCTGAGCAGTAGAGAGCAAAAACCAATTCTCTCAGGTTACTGTGTGCCCTGGTCTTTGCTCTTATGTGACAAAAAAAAAATCAGCTTTCTGAAGTAATTGTCCTGTAGCTCTTTCAGTTCTGCCTTTTTGGATTCTGTGGCAAGGAGAATCATTTATCAGGTACTGACCCAGACAGAGGGATGTCATGGTAAGACTGTGGATACTGGAGAAATGCAACACACAAGGATATTTTCCACTCCATGCCACTGTTCAGGCAGGTACAGCCACACTCACAAAGGCTTCAGCTGCCCTGAATGCCCCCAGAATCCCCTGATCCTCCCCAGAGCAGCTGCTGAGCAAACAGCAAGAGATGTGACTTCCCAGTTGTCTGCTGCAGGCTGGGGAAGTGGTCACAGGTCAGCTCATCCCCCCAGTCCCTCCAGTAACATCAGAATAAAGCTCTGCCTGCTCTCTGTCTGTCAGAAGGCTGCAGTGGGTGCCAAGCCCTGAGAAGAGTTTAGGAACAGGACCAGACACCTCTCCTGAACACATCAAGCAGGAGGGCAGCTTGTAGCTCATCCCACGAACCCCCTCAGACCAGGCAGCATATTAGATATTGAACTATTTCTATGTAACTATATCATGTATTTTATATTTGACTCAAGGGGGAACATTCCAGGTGTGTTTGGCTCTCCATGAGTAGAGCAGCTTAACACAATTTCACACAGGAGCCCAGAGGTAACTCCAGACTGCTCAGATCATCAGATGCTCTGCCCTGGCCCCCTTCTTGAGGGGACTGTTCCTTCCTCCAGCCCTCCAAGGAGGAAATGTGGACCCAGGCTGGATCTGCTGGCAATCCAGGTGTACAGGGGCTCTGCCAGGCAGTGCTGTAAGGATGCAGCTCATCTCCCACCTCAACTGCATCAGCAGGGAAAGGGCTGTTCCTCAAACCCAACAGAGGGACCACGGGACTTCCCCAACAGAAAGAAGGGGAAGATCCAGATCCACACCAGTCTTATGGGTGCTTTTTTCCCCCAAAAATTTCAGTCAGCCTTGAATTCCTAAAGACTCTCGTGAGTCTGGCCTAGCACTTCTTTTCTGTTAAAGTAAAAAGGCCCTGCAATTTAGCAGGGCTCCTTCCCATCTGCTCTGCTCAGCACAGGACACTGCAGAGTTGTTCCTTGTGTGAGATGGAAGAGGCACTGCTGCCTGCACCACGCAGGCATGAAGAGATTCCCTTTCTTCCCATCTCAAACCTGCCTTTTCCAGGATGAGCACCACAGCCATCTCCCCCAGGCTGCCCTCAGTCTCTCCATCCCCTACCTGTGTTGCCAGAGGTTGGCTCTATGATGGTGTCCCCAGGCTTGAGGATCCCAGCCTTCTCAGCATCCTCCACCATCCTGAGGCTGATGCGGTCCTTCACGCTGCCCCCGGCGTTGAAGTACTCGCACTTGGCCACTGCAAACACACAAACCAGCAGGGATGGAAGGGATTTCCAAGCTCCTCCAGCTCCACCCCCTGTTGTCTGGGTTTTTGCTGTTCTCCTCTGTCTCTTTAAGAAGTTTTTCTGAAGTTCAATTTTAGCCTTCTGTGTTCACCTTTTATGATTTTACATAAACAACTTTTGTTGTTATGGTAACTGTCTAACCATGTTTACATTCTTCTCATAAAGAAGAGATGTTGACGGACTGTTGGGTTGCCCAGTGTGGTTGAAGAGGAAGGTTCTCTTCCTCCAACCCATGGTCACTGCTGGAATTCTATAAATGTTGAAGTTTGTAAATAAACTGCCTCTTTTTTTCTGCCTTGGACATCTCAGCGTGTGGGTGTCATTTCTCTGTGTCATGTGTGACACACCCCCTGCCCTGGGCAGGGACACCTTCCACCAGAACAGGNCTCTGGGGCATGTGTGACACACCCACTGCCCTGGGCAGGGACACCTTCCACCAGAACAGGCTTGCTCCAAGCCCTATCCAACCTGGCCTTAAAACCTGGTCTTGCCCCTTTCCTGGTAAGCTCTCCAACCAAAAAAAGTTCTGATCAAGCTGAAGTTTCTCCCCCATGCTCAGCCTGCACTGTCACTCCAGTGTTCCCAGCATTAATCCCTCCACCACCTGCCAGGACTCTGATCAGAGCCTCCTAACACCTACAGTATGGCTGGGTTTAAAAACCCAACCAAACAAACAAAAAACATTCACTGACAGTTTCACCCCTCTAATCATTTTCAGTGATCTTTAGTGATAACTGCAGAGCTGTATTTTGCACACACTGGTGAATACTCTGAATAGGAGAAGCAGTCAAAAACTTCAGACAACTTCTTTAAATTTAAAAAAAAATATTTCCTACAAAAATAATTTTGTGTTTTCTACAGAGATGGAAAAGCTGCAGGAATTACTCTCACGAGGTACAAACTGGAAGATGTTCTAGATGACCAAATCCTAAAAACCAGAAAATCTGCCAAGGAAAACCAGGCATTTTTCCTCAGCATTTCCTGCCAATTACCTGTACTCCTGTGGCCAGGTTGTATGACACTACTAACCCAAACCACCCAAGTTTCTGAAACTTTGTTAGTTTGTTCTGTGCCTGCAGCAACTCACAGAGTTCACACTTGAGCCCAAAGTGCTTCCCAATCTTGTTGATCCGCACCAAAGGTGTGTTGCCAACTTTATTCAGGATGTTTGGCAGGATCTTCGGAGGCTCTGGCCTGGAACAAACACAAACAAAGCCAGTGTACTCACAGAAAGGTCACACAACTACCACACAGCATTCACTGCTTTTTTTATTTCAACCAGATTTCTCCTCCTCCTTTACCAGGCTGGTTATTGTTGCTGTTTTAGTTCAGGGGAATATCCATTGGATACGAGCTCACAACATCAAGCCTTCCATCCAAAACATGGATTAATTAATTAATCAGACCTAGATTTGTGCTGGGAATCAGCAAATAACACTTACAGGGTGGCATGGTGGTGGGGAGAGGCAGACTGGGGTTTCCCAAGCTTCCAGGTGCATTTGCTGGGTGTATCAGGGCGGATCCACTGCCTTTCCTTCTCATTGGCCTTGCAGTTCTCAGCGTCCACCCCACCAGAGACAAAATATTTGGCAGCTGCATGGGGGCACGAGTTTGTGTCTGGCTTCTTCTGGGGAGGAAGAGTAGGGATTCCATTCTTGGGGGAGGGAGGGAGGAGGAAGAGAAAAAAAAAGAAAAAAAAGACAAAAAAGGAGTTGATGTTTCCATAGTACTGTGAGGATGGGGAAGTGTTGCAGGATCATCTGGATTTGCCAAATCCTTATCACCAACACGAGGATCTTGCACTGCGAGTTTGGGAGCAGAAGCTCACCACAGTGCTCTGCACAAAGATAATTTAAACACACCTGTGCTCACTGTAACAAGCCTCCACAGACACAAGAAACACCAGGACTGTTCTCTCCTCTCCCACAGCAAAAGCTCTCTGAAATAAAACCTCCCCATTCCAAGCAGACTGCAATACAGTAAGACTGCTTGGTGAGTAATTAGAAACTGTGCCAGAGGACTCTGCATTGCTACTGGTGGTCACAGAGAACCCTTCCAGAAAGGTTTCATCAGCACCTTCCTCCACAGCAGCTCAGAGCCCCCTCCAACCTGCCCTTGAAACATCTTGGTCTTGGCCCTTCCTTGAAAAGTTCTCCAGCCAAAGAGCTTCTGATAAAACTGAATTTTTTTTCCCCTTGTTCAGCCTGCACTTTTACTCCAGTACTCCCAGCATCAATCCCTTCAGTTTGTTTTATTTATTTTTATTTATTAATCCTTTGCCTCCACAGAATTTCAGCAAAACTACCAAGGAATCTCCCTGGAAAGAGAGAGGGCTCTCCTAAACCCTGGTGATGGAAAGATGGGCAAACAGCATTCCCCAAAGGCCTGTGAGTACCTTAGACACAGGAACAGGCCTCTCTGACACAAACTTCTCCATGGCTTTTGGTGGGGGTGGTGGCACAGGAAACTGGATTTTCTTCAGGAGAACGACTGCTGTGGGTCACAAGACTGGAATCCTCTTCAGAGCTGCAGATCACACAAGTTAGAAGAAAAAAACAATTAAAAATCCCAAACAAACAAAAAACCCCACAAAAAAACAAAAACAAAAAACCAACCAAACAAACAAAAAAAATACTCACAGGGGCAAAACACACACATCTTTTTCATAGGGAAAAAAACAAAAAAAGAAGGTGCAAAACAAAGTGAAGATGACTTCTATAAACAGGATTAAAAATAAATCATGCAGCAGAGGTATTGGGCAAGATGGATGGAGGATCCCCTGACCCTTTCCCTCCTGCATTACCTAATCTTCCCTCTGCCCCATCCTCCACAGCTCAGAGCCAGAAGGCAAGCACAAAACGTTTTTTATCAGACCTTCTGCAACACCAGGAGCTTGAAAGCCACAAAAAGTCATAGGAAACACTTCAGGTCACAGGAAATACGATCTTAGAGACACAAAGGGTGAAAGGGCTTTGGGTGCTGTCCCCAAAAGACCCTGTACACAACTTTGGAAAAGGTTTTATCCAGGAACAGAGGCCTTTCCACCCCCGAGGAGAGCAAAATCTCACAAGTTCCTACCCCACATTAATTAGGGTTGCATGCACAGCCACAGTGATGCTGCATATAACACACACACAGCAAACAGTTCATGCTTCTAGCAGCCTTTTGCTCCAGAAATTAGTAAATACAAAATAGTAAGTTTATTTCTCCTACCAGTTGTTCACAGAGCCTGGCTGTTTCCTATCAATTAAAGACAAAAATCTGGCTGAAATCCTGGAAAGCATGAGGACTTGTTTTTTTTTTTTTCCCCCCTAATATTTGTTTTCTTCATCACTGTTTTGCAGTAAGGTTCATCTCTTTCCATTCCTGAGTTGTGCTGGAAAGGGTCCCTGGCCTCATCCTCCTTCTGACAGATGCACACAAAACACATATTTAAGATCTCACAGAGTTGATGGTCTGGTGAGAAAACTGGGGGGAAAAAAAGAAAAAAAATCTGGATCACAGCACCAGTGACCTTTAGTATTTGATCCTGCAAGTTTAGCACGGGCCACTGACCCTGCTGCCTCAGGCACAGCAATGCCCTTCCTGCATGCTGGGCTGAAGAAAATGCCTGAAACGTTTAAACTGGGAAAGGAAAAGGAAAAGGAA
>VWYO01012878.1:3738-21543 GCA_013400275.1 Rhadina sibilatrix
TTTTTTGTTTTTTTTTTTTTGGTGGGGGTGACATCTCTTCCCCAGCTGGTGGGACCCCTGGAAGGTGCTCAGACCTTCAGGGATGGCAGGATCTGCTTCCTCCCCGTGGTTTCTCGGTGTGGATCAATTGCTCTGTGGGGTTCCTCCCGGAGGAGAAAAAAAAAACCAACAACAACAAAAAAAGCCGTTGTGGAGTTTGAGCAGAAAGGGCCCGGCTGCTTCCAGGTGTCACAAATAAATTAAATGAACAGCAGGAGTTGCCTCTGGGGGCTCTCAGGGTGTGGGATGGAAACGTAAATCTCTGACCCAGACCAAGCCAAAGGGCTGGAAGCACCAAAATGTTGAAGGTGCCACCATAAACAAATCCCTGGAGATGGGACAGGAGAGAGGAGGGACAACCCCAGCACAGGCTGGGGGGGTGACCTGCTGGGGAGGATCTGAGGGGTGTCACCAAGCTGTCCCCGAGCCAGCACTCTGCCCTGGCAGCCAGGGGACACTGGGGCCCTGGCGTGGCTGAGGAAGAGCATTGCCAGCAGGTCAGGGAGTGATCCTGCCCCTCAGGCACCTCTGCAGTGCTGTGNACCCTGTGCCCTGGGGTGGCCCTGCCCTCTGTGACCTGGCCCTGTGGTCCTCTCAAAGCTGTCCAGTGAAAACAAATGAAAAGCTAAAGCCCCTCATATTGGAGCAGCTATAAAGGGGATTTAGATGGGAAATGAAAGGAGGCAAAGCAAGGGAAAGGTTGTGGAGATCCTTGACTCCCCTGGACCCAGCACTGAATGTGAGTTGGGGAATATTTAATACAGCAGACAGAGACTTCCCAAGACTCGGCAATGAAAGATTTTCAAGCAATTTCCAGCTGAAACCTCCTGATTCAAACATTTAACAAGGAGGGGAATCTATCAGGCCAACTTCTCCTGGAGGAAACGATGCCTCTGCTATCTTTTCCTGCATCTTTAAATTACATTTGGGAATGGAGTTCATTCAAGATTAATTTTGAAGCTCTCTCAGAGCCCACTCTAGGATGACACGACCTGCACCCATCTCCTCTCCTGACAGCACAGGGAGCTTTGGGTGCCTGGTGCCTGCATTTGAAGCATCTCTAAACAGTCAATTGAATCCTTCCCCGGGGTGTCCCTCTAAAATAACTGTTGCAGATGAGCCATGATCAATGTCTGATTTAAGAGGGGCTTGGGAAGCTTCTTCTCCAGGCCTGGATCGTGGAGCCAGTCCCAGGACGGGGATGAAAACTGGTCGGGTTTAAAATGAGAAATTCAGGAGGGGCAAAACCAAATGTGGATGCTCTCCATCTCCATCCTTCCCCCACTTTCATCCTGGATCTCAAATGAGCCAGTTTGTAATTAAACGTTCATTAGGCTTCAGCAGGCCCATGCCGCTTTTCTCCCCTGGCAGGTTTTGGAGCAGGGAAAGGGTTTGAGGAGCTGCCCACTGCAGGAAGAAAGGTGTGACCACCCTGGAAATATGACCCAGACCAAGGAGGGACTCAGAATTGCCTCTGGAAGTGCCCAAGGCCAGGCTGGGTGAGCAGAAACTCCTGAGATGGTGAGGATGGGGGGGAGAGGTTTAGGGGGGAAAAAAAAAAAAAAGGCAAAACCGGAAATATTGAGGTTAGAAGGTGTCAGGGGTTGGATGGATGTTCTTCAAACATTGAGAGGGGCTCCAAGAGAGCTGGAGGGGGACTTGGGACAAGGGCCTGGAGTGATGGGACCTAAGGGGAATGGCTTTGAGCTGTCAGAGAGGAGATTTAGATGGGATATTGGGAAAGAAAATTCTTCCTTGTGAGGGTGGGCAGGCCCTGGCACAGGGTGCCCAGAGCAGCTGTGGCTGCCCCAGGATCCCTGGCAGTGCCCAAGGCCAGGCTGGACAGGGCTGGGAGCAGCCTGGGGCAGTGGCAGGTGTCCCTGCCCATGGCAGGGGTGGCACGGGGTGGCATTTAAGTCCCTTCCAGCCCAAACCACCCCAGGATGGGGTGAAATGCTGCAAGAACCATCACTGAGAGCCCAGGCCCAGCCTGGGGGGCTCTTCCTTGGGCCTTCCTGTTCACCCCCAGCTTTCCTTCCACTGCTCCTGGCCGATCCCAGTGACTCCCAGCAGATCCCACAGGGGCCCCGAGGTGTCCCCAGTGGATCCCCAAAGGTCCAAGGCTTTGAGGACCCCCTCCCACTCTGTGATTGCACCTCTTGGACAGGTGAGGATACCTGAAGTGCTGCTGGAGTGCTCAGGGAGGTCAGCAAAGCCTCCCCCCCACCAGCCCCCCGGGTGACAGTTCGGGGCTGGAGGTGTCACCTGCAGAAACGAGTTCAGCTCCTCGTGGCTGATTCCTCCCCGAGAGCCCCAGCAGGGGCTCAGCCAGGAGAGCTGAGGGGAAATCCATCAAATCCCTCTGGAGCTTTTGTCATTCCAGGGGGGCTGCAGGGTGGCTCCAGTGGCTCCATCGCTGCTGCTGAGCCGTGGAGGGCTCAGCCTCTGAGGAGCTGCAGATGAGGCTGGATTGATGGGGGACCTCTGCTGCCCTGGCCCTCCTGCAATGGCTCCATCCATCCAGGAGAAATGAGGCAGCTGCAGCCTGCCCTGACGGCGAGGAGGGGGGAAGAGAGAGAGAGAGAGGGGGGCCTGTCTTTCTTCTGGAGAAATAATGACGTGAAATTGCCAGAGAGGGCTGTGGCACGCAGGCTGGGCCACCGTGGGAAAGGCGAGGTTCACTTTTTGGAAACATTTATAAGTTTAATAAAAATAATGAAAATAATAATAATAATAAATTAAAATAATAAAAATAATAAAAATAAAAATAATTAAAATAATAAAATAATAAAAATAAAAATAATTAAAATAATAAAATAATAAAATAATAGGCAATTAGGAGACAGAAAAACAAAACTTCTCGGCCAGCCAAGGGTGCTGACACCAAGCCAGCCAGCACCCCTCACCCCTTTCAGACCCTTTGCTTTAATGATCTCTGTGTTGCATGTTCAACAGGCTCTAATGCACGATTCAAGCTAATTCAAGCTTCTCACCTCTGCTGCTGGAGGTTTGGATCCCTTGGGGACCAGCTCCTTCAGCCTCCAGACAAAACCCCTCCAAAAGCCCCTTTTCCTTTGCCTCACAGTTTGGCCATGGGGAGTTTTTGGGGGTTTTGTTCGTGGTGTTTTCAGCGAGGGTGAGCAGCACCAACCTGCCCAGCCCTGCCCCTGCTCCCACCAGAGGCTGAGCTCCATCCCTGCTCCTTCCCAGCCGGGCTCAGCCAGGAGAAAACTCCCCCTTTGCCTTCCCAGGGGAAGACCTCGCCCTGACGTCGCTTCGTTTTCACGTTGCGTGTGTACCTCCTCGTTTCAATTAATTAGCGCAAGGCCGGGATAATTAGGAGCCTCTGGCCATGGCCTGGTGCAGCAGAGCTGTTCCTGAGGGAGGCTCTGGATTCCTGGCTGTTCCTGCTGCTCCTGGTGGCACGGAGCTGAAGGGAAGAGCTGAACTCCCCGTGTCAGCTCCGGCCTCGTTCCAACATCCAGGAGACCTCAGCAAACGCCGCTGCCTCGGGCTGGATCTTGTTCCCCGTGTGTCTGGGTTTGGAGAGGCAGGGGTCTGCCAGGGAGAGCTGCAGTTCCCCTTGGAATGGGGAATGGAAACCCCTCACCCCCTCCAAATTATAATTTTTGCAATTNTGGGGCCACCTCCACTCTTCCAGTGCCACCTCCCCAGGTGGCTGCTCGTACCCACAGGTGCCCTCAAGGCTCTGTGGCACATCCTGGGCACAACCCATCCCTGCTGGGAGGGATTCTGGCTGCTCCCAGATCCACTCTCCAGGTGGATCTTTGTTGAGGAAAGGGGCAGGAAAAGAGATTTCACCCCTCCCAACCCCAGAGCCACGCTGCTCACGTGAAATCCCCTCTGAGCAGATGATGGATTCCAAGAATCACTGAGGTTGGAAGAGCTCTCCATGACCGTCCAGCCTAAGCTGTGCCCACTCCCCACCTTGTCCCCAGCCCAGAGCTCTGAGTGCCACCTCCAGGCCTGGGCACTCCAAACCCGCCCTGGGCAGCCCCAAGGCCTGAGCACCCTTTCCATGGAGAAATTCCTGCTGCTGTCCAAGCTGGCCCAGCCTGAGGCCGTTTCCCCTCCTCCCCGTGGAGGTTTGAAGCACAAAGCCCAGGCTGCAGCCTGCCAGAGCCGCCCCCGGGGAAGAGCCGAGGTCTGGTGAGGACCCAGGAGCTGGAGCCAGACAAAGAACTTGGATCCATCTGCTGCTGAAGTCATCTCCTCACGCCATGGGCAGGGAGGCAGGGAGCTGGGAGAGCCTTTGAATGGCTGCTGCTGCTGCCGCAGTGATAAATTAGATCACTTTGAGAGCACTTTAGAGCTGGACGGAAAAATTCAGTTGCTCTGCTGCCAATTTCATCCTGTAAGTGGAATTAATGCCTCGCTTCAGCTGCACTCTCCAGCCATGGGCAAGGCTCCCTTGCTCCGTCTCCAAGGGATTTGGCTCTCTGGGAAGTTGCGTGTGTCTGAACCAGCAGAAAGCAAACAGGGGAGAAACCACAGCAGCAGGAGGCCCATTTTGGCTTTCAAGTTGGATTCGGGCTGAAAAAACCAGGTTTGAGAGCACCTGGAAGGCAGGGCTTGTGTTTGGGTTCTTCTCCAGGAGGTGGCGAAGAGGAAAGGTCTGGGAAGGTTTGGAAATTTGAAAGGGAGACCAGGAACTGAAATCACAGAATATTCTGAGCTGGAGGGATCCACAAGGATCATCAAACCCAACCCCAGGCCCTGCACAGACCCCCCAACAACCCCACCCTGGGCTGGGAGAGTGTCCAAAGGCTGCTGGAGCTCTGGCAGCCTCAGGGCTGTGCCCATCCCTGAGGAGCCTGGGCAGTGCCCAGCACCCTCTGGGGGAAGAACCTTTCCCTGATAATCCAACCCAAACCCTCCCTGGCACAGCTGCAGCCATTCCCTGGGTCCTGTCCTGGTCACAGAGCAGAGCTGACCTTCAGGAGAAGCTGCAGCCCCCTCAGCTGAACAAACCAAGTGCCCTCAGCCACTCCAGACCTTTCCCTCCAGATCCTTCCCAGCCCTGCTGCTCCATCAGGAGGGAGGTGAGTGTTTGGTGGGATTTGTAAAGCCCAAGCTGATACTGAATGGAAAAAAAAAAAAANATAATAAAAAAAAAAAAAAAAAAAAAACAAAAAAAAACAAAAAAAAAAAACCCAACCAAACCCTCTCTCTGCCACCAAATGACACCAGATCTGGACGTGGTTCTGGATGTGGAAATGCAGGAGGGGACGTGGAGTTCCTGAAGGGTGAGGCTGGGGAAGGCAGCATGGATTTATGAGGCTGAGTGTGAGGCCTGTCCTTCTGTCTTGGGGATGTGCTGTTCCCTGCAAGATGCAAGAACAGAAATTCCCAGATGAGCCACGAAATGTTTGGGAAATTGCTTTAGGAAGTGGCTCTAACAGCCCCCAGTCTGCTTTCATCAATTTTTTTTTTCTTCTTTCCCATTTCCCTGGTGCAGATGGTCAGTGCTGGGGGAGTCTGGAATGGCAGAGCTGAGGGTGGAGAGTGGGAGAAGCTCTTTTTCTTTTTTGGCAAGGATTCCTGCCTGGTGCTTGGTGAAGGTGCCAGGAAGATTTCCTGCTGGAATTGCAGGCTATGGGGTTGTTACCTGGGCAGGCTGGACAAGGAACAAGGTGGTGCTGGGATGTCCAAGACAGAAACATGGCATTTTTTTTAGGTTGGAAAAGACCTCGAAGATCATCCTGGGCTGGAACAGAGCTGGCAGGGAGTTCTGTGCCTCTGTTTCCTGCTTTGTAACTGGATCATGCTGCTGTTTTCCTGGAATACCTCAGGTTTTTGTTTACAGCTTCCCCGGGAGCTCCATCAGCCCTGTCCCTTGAACCTCACAGGGAGGATCTGTGCCATCCTCCTCTCCACCCTGGGCTGGCCTTTCTCCCCTCAGCATCCAGGGAAATATCCCAGCCTGCACACCTCCAGAGGAGGAGGAAGAGGAGGAAGAGCACAAAGTTCCCATTACAACCCATTAAATCTTCTTCTNCTACAGCATTTCCATGCAGCCTGTAAGAGTCATAACATGACCGTGCTGTGTTAGATTTTAAACCCTAAAAACGACTCTTTGGACCCCTCCTGCCAAGCTTTTGGGGTCTGCTCTGACCCTTGGGGTCTTGGTGAGGAGAAGGGCATTGTTTGATCAAAAGGAGATTTACTTTCCCCATGTTCTCCAGTGGTCCAGCACCTGAGGCTTTAGACATCAAAACTTGCTTTCAATTCTATTTCACTTACAGGTTTCACATTCTCCAAACCTAAGCAGTCTTATTTATAAGGCTTTTTATATTATATTCTTTATATTTATAAGGCTTTCCTTTTTCATCTCCCCCAACACCCAGGCTTTGATCTCCCCTACACACCCCAGGCTGGCGAGGGACCCTTCACAAGCCGAGGGGTGCCAAGTGCCCAGTGACCAGGACAAGACACCTCTGGTGGCTTCAGCCCACTCCACTGAAGAGAAATGTCTTTGGGCAGCCCCTAAAGCAGCAGGATCCTGGTCGGTGGCATCCATGGAGGCTTTTCCAGGGCAGCCTCAGGTCCCCTCTGCCCCGGGGCCAGGTGTGCAGTGACCTGGAAGCTGCTCCCCGCAGGTGTGAACGCCGTGGGAAGCCTCTCCCAGCCTGGTGCTGAGAGCTCCTGCCTCATTCACAGCCTCAATGTGCTCATCAGCTCCTTTGGGTGAGCTCTCAAAGGCTCCTCACATCTGATATCCGAAGGATCCTCCGTGTGAGGCACCTGCTTAAACTCCAGGCAGTGTTAAGAAGCGCCAATCCATTTGATAATTAAATGTTTGCTGCCACCTAATTGTCCCTTTCTCTCTCGGAGCGCAAAGCCTGTCTGCTGGCACTCTTCCCCGGAGTGCTGAGCTTCAAAGGGAGCTGGAGAAGAGGTTTTTTTTTTTCTTTTCTTAAAGCACAGGGTAGATTTAAGATGGAGCCATCTTCGAAAACTGTCAGGGAACCAGATAAGAAAAAAAAAAGAAAACCGAGAGAACAGCAAACCCAGCGGGCTAATTATAAACAGGCAAATATAGCAGGAAAAGCAGATTGCAGCAGGCTGATAAAGTGACAACAGCAACGACACTGCCAGAGCTGGCGCTTACCTAGGAACCCCCCCGGGCCCTGCTGAGCCTGGGCTGGGCTCTGAGCACAGCTCTGCTCTGTGGATCTCTGCAAAAATCTGCCCTCTCAGAGCTGGCCCTGATCTGCAGCCAGGGATCAGCTGCATGTGGCAATAGGACACAAGAGAAGGACACAAACTCCGTGATCAGATGGCAGAAAATGACTCCAATCTCTCTTTACTGCTCGTGACTTCTGGTGGGGTGACAGAACAAGGGTGAGCAGCTTCAGACTGAAAGAGGGGGAATTTAGGTTGGATACTGGGAGGGAATTCATCCCCAGTGAGGGTGGACAGGCCCTTTATGCTGTTTCACAAAGAACCCACCCAAGGGGGTGGAAAGAAAGACAAACTTCTTGGACCACATTGGTCAAGTCAGAGGGACAGCAAGCAAAGTCCCTCCTAGGGAGTGGAATGCAGAACACAGGATCCTGTTAGAAAAACACGTCCCTTGTTGACAGAACAGTGCCTGGGAAAGGGTTTTAGAGAAATCAAAGCATCACAGGCACCAACCATGGCTACAGCTGCACTCCCCAGCTCGGCTCCAGCCCTAAACCAGAGGAGCCCTGGGCCTCGGGAATGAGCTCCCTGTGTGCCTGGAGCTGGCTTCCCCCTGGTTCGAGGGTGTGAAAAAGGAGGTTCACTTTTTATAAAAATGTATGAGTTTAATAGAAATAAAAGAGACAATCAGGAGAGAGAAAAAACAAAGCTTCTTTGGCCGAGGTGCTGATACCAAGCAAAATCAGCACAAACGCCCCTTTCAGATAATTTGTTTTAAGGATCCCTGTGTTGCATATTCAACAGAAACTAATGCATGATGCAAACATTCATTTCAGGTGTGGTTTTTTTCTCTTTGTAAAGTTTTAAGCTCCCCCAACCCCAAGCATGCAGTTTTTATCTGTGCAGGGCTCTGCTCAGTCCGGTCAGGTCTCCTAAATCCTACATTTTCAAAGTTCTGGCCATCAGAGATTCAATTGTCCTTTATCAGGAATCTTCACACAGGGATGTGGGATGGCATCTCCCACCCTCTGGTCGGTTTAAGATGCCACAACAAAAACCAAACCAAACCAAACCGAACCAAAAGAAAAAGAAACAACAAACCAACAAAAAAACCCCAAAAATCAAACCCAAACCAAACCCAAAACAAACCAAAAAAACCCAAAACCAAACCAAAAAAAAACAAAAAAAAACCCCAAAAAACCCAAAAAAACCAAACCCAAAACAAACCAAAAAAACCCAAAACCAAACCAAAAAAAAACAAAAAAAAACCCCAAAAAACCCAAAAAAACCAAACCCAAAACAAACCAAAAAAACCCAAAACCAAACCAAAAAAAACCCACCAAACAAAACCAAAAAACCCCAACAGTCTACTATGTTACAATGAACAAATATACCTTCATCACATTTTTAACCAAAAGGAAACAGCACAACCTTCTTACGTTGCACGTACACAGCGTTCATCTCAACATTTGCCAGAAGCCAACTCCAAAATGTGCATTTGTGAGCAGAGGGGCATTTCCCTGCTGCTGCTGCTGCTGCTGCTCGGGGGCAGAGCTGCCAGGAGGAATTCCAGGCTGGGCTCCTGCCTCTCTCTCCCTGCCCGTGCTGAGCAGACAATCCCCCAGCTCCTGGCCAGGAGGGTTTGCTGGGCTATAAATACAAACAGCAGGAGCTGGAGATGGCTCTGGAAGCACGAGCCAGGGGAGGGGTGGGTGTGTGCAGGCAGCTCTATTCTCAGCTGCTCCCACCCAGGAAAGGTTCTGTAGTACTTTCAGTTGAACTATTGGGGGTTTTTTTCTGTTTTGAGGGGTTTTTTTCGGGCTGTCTCGGGTAAAGGTGCAAGTAAAGAGGGGTGGGTGAGGGGAAGCTCACCCCGGCGGGGCACGGAGGGTGAATGTGGGCCTGGTTGTGGGGTCAGCGGGGTGTCTGTAGGGCCAAGGCTCCACAGAGAGGATGGGAGCAGTCAGCAATCCCAGGATGTGTCACTCCAGAAGGGTCTGGAGCTGTTGGAATGAGAGGAGGAGGCTCTGGGACAGCTGGGGGTGTTCACCTGGAGAAGAGAAGGCTCCAGGGAGACCTCAGAGCCCCTTCCAGTGCCTGAAGGAGCTCCAAGAAGAGCTGGAGAGGGACTTTGGAGCAGAGGTGGGGTGACAGGACAAGGGTGAGCAGCTTCAGACTGAAAGAGGGGGAATTTAGGTTGGGTACTGGGAGGGAATTCATCCCCAGTGAGGGTGGGCAGGCCCTGGCACAGGGTGCCCAGAGCTGCTGTGGCTGCTCCTGGATCCTTGGAAGTGTCCAAGGCCAGGATGGACAGGGCTTGGAGCAGCCTGGGACAGTGGGAGGTGTCCCTGCCCATGGCAGGGGTGGCACTGGGTGACCTTTGAGACCCCTTCCAACCCAACCCAACCCAACCCAGTCTGGGATTAATTTATTCTGTGAATTTCAGCGTCCAAGCTTGGGGATCAGGGTCTGGAGGAGAGCAAGGGCCACCTCCCTGTGGGATCCACTCCCATTCCTCACCACTGGCTCCTGTGGCACCAAAACCAGAAAAAAAGAAAAAAAAATTAAATTCACTGGAGACATCAACTTTGCAGCTGTCTAAATTTGGGTGGATGACTCTCCCCAGTGGGCCTGACAGCCCCGGTGATGAGGGCTCAGCTGAGCTCCTTCAGGAGGCACCGAGGCTCTGGAATTCTCTCTCTCTCCCAGCTGGGAATCCTGCAGGCAGGCGCTGGAATGCACGGGGAATCACCACAATTAATGGCAATGAAACACCCCTGGGGCCCACTCAGGAGTGGAGGCTGAGCTGGGGTGGTTTGGATCATCAAGAGCCCCTTGGGAATGGTCCCTTCCCCCTGGGAATGTTTGAGAGGTGGATTCATGGCAGGGCACGGCTGAAAACTGTCCAAAATGATGCGGTGCCAAGGATGGCACCGCCCCTGTGCCAAGGAATCTCTGACATTCCCGACTTCACTGCAAGCACAAGGCTGCAAAAACCAGTTCAGGTCAGGGACTGGTGTGTCTGGGACCCAAAACTTGAGCGTTGCATCCTTTAAAAAGCCCGATTTGGGCAGGATCTGACGGGAACAGATTGGTTGCAGCAAGCCCTTGAGAGCAACAGAAAATGACTCTGACTGAAGATTTCCACAGCAAACAGTAAAACATCCCCCAAATGGAGACCTCGTGCTCTCCCGACCTGCTTTCCCCTCCTTCCAGAAGAGCGATTTGCTGCCCTCTCCTGCTCGAAGGCAGCCGGGAAAGGGCTGGAAGTTGGGGTTTCAGGTGTCTGGGGGAGAAGGGGAAACCCGGCCGCGAAACGTTTTGAGGGCAGCCCAGGTGAGCCCAGGGCGTTTTTTACCTTTACCTCGATGAATTCCCCACGGAGGCATCTCCAGGTTGGGCTGGGCCGGTGCCCTCAGGCTCCCTGGAGCTGCCACCGTGCCAGGGACATCCCGAGGCACCTGTGGGAGGACAAACCCCCAGCCCTGCCTGGGGTGATAAAGCTGTTGCTGCCCTGCCGCGCTCTGAGCGAGGCTGAAGCATCTCATTGATTGGAGAGAAGGCCAGATAAGGGCTTTATCTGGGATGTCTCAGTCTGGGGAAGAGAAATTGAAGCATGTTTTTTTGTCTGGACAATCCCACCCTGGGCTGCAGGAGCCGCCTGCCAGGATCCTCCAGCAGCCTGTGCCGTTATCATCCCTGCCTTGCTATCGTGTCCCTGGGCTGACAATCTCCTCCAGCCCAAAAAGGAGAAGAAATCAATGGCTTATCAGCTCCGAGCTGCCACATCAAACCTCTCTTCAGGGGACTTCCCATTGCTTTGGCAGCTCCAGGGGTGAGGGACGCTGCTCCGACGCATCCCAAGGATATTTGACTGTGGAGTGCTGGGCTGGGGGAGAGAGAAGCTCTCCAAAAATGCCTGCAGGAAAAAACAACAAAACAAAACAAAACAGCTGCGTGCTCCTAGGCTTAGACAGATGCTGCTGCACCTGGGGCATCTGAGAAACTACTGGGAAAGGTGGGCAAACGACCCAAATCACTGCCCTCGGGCACTGGGGGCCTGCAGAGCCCAGCAGGTATGGAACACAGGTCTGGCCAGGGGTCCAAAACAAGCTGTAGGGTTTTACAGAGCGACTCACAAACCCACCTTTGGTGTTCTGTGGCCGGGTTTGGGTGCTGGGAAGATGGCAGGAGTCACTCCCAGCTTGGACAAAGCCCAGCTGGTGGCAGAGCAGAGAGCAGCACCTCTGTGAGGACACCTTTAAGAAAAGGGAAAAAACCTGCTCTGGAAAAGAGGAGTGGGGATAAGTGACCAGGAGCAGCTCTGCAGGTGGCAGCCCCAGAGCTGCTGGTGCTGCAGACTCACCTGGGGTTTGGGTTTGCCACCCACCCAGGGGAAGGGGGAATTGCTGACAGCAGCCCCAGGGGTTAAAGGAGTCGCTGGGTGTTGTCCTGGTGCCTTTGGGATCCCTCGAGTCTGACCTGAGGCAGGAACAACCTCCTGGGAAATGGTCCCTGATCCACTTCCAGATCGGGGTGTGTCTGACCTCCACACGTTCCTGGCCTCCAACCCTGCCCTCCCTGCCCCTAAGAACCACCCCCTGCACTGCCATAGGCTCTCACCGTGTCCTCTGAAGCCACTTGTACCCTAATTGCTCCAAACAATTGCTGATTTGGAGAACCTGGGGGGTTCTCCACTCCCTGGTGGCTGGTTTGACACGGCTCTGGCTGTTCCCACTCCAGACTCCCTGGCACAGATGGGATCTGTGTGAGGTACAGCCAGGGTTTTGGGGCTGGGACCTCTGCTCTGCTCCCCTGGCACCTGATTGATTCCATCCGTGGATCTCCAGGGCAGAATTCCTCCTTTAAACAGATCCCTCCCTCCTCTCTGGCACGACGTGGGTTTGTTTGGAATTTTTCTTCGTATTTGTGAGTAGAGAATTCCCGTCAGGAAAACCCGTGCCCATCATTTATGATAAAGCTCTGCAGTCCCTGCCTGGCAGCCTGGGTTCTGCATCATCCTCTGACAAGCTCTTCACCTGGTAAGGAATTCATTCCCTCGGAGATGGAGCTGCAATCAACCCCCTCAAGCCTCTGGGTCAGCTTGAACTGGCTGAGTCCTTTGGTGGTTTCTCGGGAGATTCAGAGATTCCACGCTGCTCTGGGACCTCTCACAAGCTCCCAGCTCCCTCAGACCTTCCGTGGTTCCAGCGTGGATTGAGCCCAGGGGGATTGGAGTGGAGGGGATGTGGCAGAAAAGGCTATTTCTGTCTTGGCTCAGCTCTGCTATCAGCTCTGCTGGCTTGTCGTGGGTGTGCAGGGAACAGGCCCCATGAGTGTTAATTGAGGTGGGTTATTATCTTTCATAAGAGCAGAGCCTGCTGTGTGCAGGCATCCAGGGATCCAAAAGCCCGTTCCAGACCCAGGGATGGACTCGTGGAGCCCTTTCCTTCCTCACCTGCTCCCCTCATGTCCTGTGAGGTCCCACCGGTGTGGGATTTGCACAGCAGGAATCCCAGACCCTGAATTCACCGGGTTGCCTGGCACATCCAGTCCCTGTGACATCCTCCCAACCAAATCCAAGCTCCCAGGAGGCCAAAAAGCCTCTTCAGCCTTTGCCACAGTGGGAAAAAAAAATTGGAAATGCTCGGTGGGCCTGAGCTTGGGGAGGTGCCTGTCCTGGAGATGCAGCATCATCTGGGCTGATCCTGCAAACCAAAGCTCTCCAGCCCTGCCTCTCCCTGAGACTCCATGAATTATCCAGGCTTTGAAACCAGGCAGCTTCATGGCTTTTTTTACTCCCAGTTCCCTTCCAAGTCCTCTCTAATGATTTTTTTTCCCCCTGGTTTCCTTGACCTGATTCTGTCTGTGCACCACTCCCAGCCCTGGGAGAGGCACGGGGTGTTCCCTCTGCCCTGTTTGCCCCTGCCAGGGCAGCTCAGGCTGTCACAGGCAGGGCACAGATGGGACTCAGTGCCTGGCTGTGCTCTCTGCTCTCCCTCCCAGCTGCTCCTGCAATTCCTGAGCCTTTGGAGGTGGCAGAAGGACAGGGCTGTGCCTCGGTGCTGTCACCCAGGGCTTGGCAAAGCTGCTCAGCCGTGTGCCCTGCCAGGGCCAGGCGTGAGGCTGGGCTGTCCCTGAGGATGGAGCAGCCTGGGAGCTGCTGCCAGGGAGATTCTCAGGTGTTTGCACTGACAGGGCCCTGAGTGTTTCCCACACGTGGGAACAGCCAAGCCCTGGAGCTCCAGGACAAGCAGCCCTGGCTCTGCAGGCAGCAGGAGGGGTGAGAAATGAGGCACAGAGAGAATCAGGTCAGGGAAACCAGGAAAAAAAAAAATCATTAGAGAGGACTGGGGAGGGAACTGGAAGTAAAAAAGCCATGAAGCTGCCTGGTTTCAAAGCCTGGATAATTCATGGAGTCTCAGGGAGAGGCAGGGCTGGAGAGCTTTGGTTTGCAGGATCCTCAGGAGTGGGGGCACTGCTGCTTGAACACCAAACACCTCACCTGCAATCCCAGCCAGGAGTGGCCTCGGGCCCACACGGGCTGTCAGCACCGAGGGGCAAAACTGCACCAGCCCTGAGGGGCAAAACCACACCAGAATAAAGCCCTGAACGTGGAGAAACCCGGCTGGCTGCTGGCCCTGGGTGATTGGAAATGTAGGAGAGCAGCCTGTCAGGAGGTGGAAGGGAAGGGAAGGCAGCCAGGGCAGCCTGGAGAGCAGATGTGGAAGTTTGGATGCTGGCAGGGAGCTGCACCTTTGCCATGGGCTGATGCTGCTGAGGAGGAACAGCCCCGCTGGGAGCAGGGCTTGGGCTCCTCTGTCTCGGCCCTGGCCCTTGGGGACACTCCTGGGCTGCAGATGGAGATGTCTGAGGCCAGGAGATGTGAGAGGCCGTGTCCTCCTGCCATCCTGCTCCCAGGGACGTGCCAGCACAGCCAGCACCTCCTGGAGGGGTGACAGCACTGCACAGCACTGAGGTGGTGCCCCAGCATCCGGAGCAGAAGATGCAGGAGGACGCTTTGGATGGACAGCTCCACAGGGAATGCTCCCAGGTGGGAGCACAGGAGCAGCAGTGCCCACACCTGAGGCAGGTGAGCCCAGGGACCTGGAGCAGGGGGTGAGGATGCTCCATCCTGTTGGATTTCTGAGCTGGCAGCAGCTCCCAGTCGTGCCCTGTGTGTGCTCCTGGAGCAGGAGCTCTGAAATCCAGGCACTGCATCCACGCCCTGAGAGCACTCCTCAGCTGCTCTGGGCTTTCCCCGACAGCCTCCGTGGCCCTTTGTTTCTGTTTTTGTCTGAGCTTTCCTATGCGAATGTTTGAGCTTGTTTATCTGTTTCAGCTGAAAAACTCCACAAGCCCCAGCAAAATGCTAATAAGAAGCATTAGCTGCAGTTAATTGAACTGCTTCTGTGATCCTCATAATTATCTCCTGGTACAGCACCTACCCTGAGAACAGCAGGATGGATGCCAGAGATAATCAGATAGAAGATCTGGGGGGAAAAAAAAAACATTTAATTTTCTTATCCAAATTAAGATTTTTTTTCCCTTTCCCCCCTTGGATTGATTACCTCACTAAATATTTGCTGTTGAGAGCGAAGCAGGGCTGCTTCTGGTGGGGACTGCAAAGGGAATGATGGGTGCTCAATTATTTACAGCCTTGCTTGGCTGGCTGAGTGTGCGCCAGGAATGCAAAGGGAGCTGTCGCCGGGAATCTCGCCGGAGATTTTTCACCGCGAGTAAAACGCCGGCAAACGACGAGGGGGGAACGATCTGCCGAGAGTCAAAACGCTTAGAAAACCTGCCCGGTGATAAATTGAGCTGTCAGCGAGGCTTGATGATCACATCCAGAGCACCCCAAAGTCCCTGAGTTTGCAGGAGCGGGAGCAAATATTGGCTCGGCGCAGAGCTCCGGGGTCAGCAGGTGAGAGTGCTCGCAAGTGCCTTTAAAAATCTCATTATTTAATGCACCAGCTCTGTCCCAGCCTGGCTCGTGTTCCCTGCATTGCTTCATTGGTTCATCCCTGCGTGGGGTTGCACGTCCCCCACACTCAGCAGGTGGGAGCTGTCACACCTTGTGCTGGTCCTGTGTGGATCTCTGGAACTCAGAGCCAGCTCAGGGCCACTCAAACCAGATTTCCCAGCTCTGCAAATCCTCACCACGCTCCAGGAGAGCTGTCACACCTTGTGCTGGTCCTGTGTGGATCTCTGGAACTCAGAGCCAGCTTGGGGCCACTCAGACCAGATTTCTCTGCAAATCCTCACCACGCTCCAGGAGAGGTGTCACACCTTGTCCAGTCCTGTGTGGATCTCTGGAACTCAGAGCCAGCTCGGGGACCATTCAAACCAGATTTCCCAGCTCTGCAAATCCTCACCACGCTCCAGGAGAGTGCTCCAGGTTTGCAAGGGAAGCAAAATCCGTGGATTCTTCCCAAAGAGGAGAAGGGAGGATTTGGCAGCAGTGGCTATTAATAGGCTCTGAAATGTGTGTTGCTGTTTAGGAAGCTCAAATGCCAACGAAAAGCTGTGCAGAGCCAGGGAGAACTGGCAGTGCCAAGAGTTTTATACACACACACACATACACAATACACACATAATATATATTTATATATATATAAATATATATTTGTTTTAAAAGGAGAGGGATCCCTGCTGTGGCATCGCCAATCTCGCTGGCTGCAGATGCTGAAACTGTCATTAAAGATCTGGAAAAGCTTAGGCAGGTTGAAGTCATAGAATCAAAGGATCCCAGACTGGTTTGGGTGGGGAGGGACTTAAAGGTCACCCAGTGCCATGAGCAGGGACACTTTCCACCAACCCAGGCTGCTCCAAGCCCTGTCCAGCCTGGCCTTGGGCACTTCCAGGGATGCAGGGACAGCCACAGCTGCTCTGGGTACCCTGTGCCAGGGCCTGCCCACCTTCTGAGTGAAGAGTTTCTTCCCAATCCCCAATCTAAACGTGCTCTTGGTCAGTCTGAATCCAATCCCCTCTTGTCCTGTCAGTGAATTTAGGAGGAGCAGGGTGACATCCCCTTACATTCCAAGCACAACAAGAACCCCAGCCCTGAGCTGGGGGAGGCTCTGGGGAGATCCTTCCCCTTCCCACAGAACTGGGGCTGGCAAAACCCCTCCAGAGCTGCTGCTCAGGACAATCCCCCCGAGGATTTGAGCTCCTTGGGTGGTGTCCGGCTGCACTGCCCCGTGCCAGTCCCAGCTGTGGAGCCAAACCTGGGTCTGGATGTCAGCAAAGAGCCCCATCCCATCCCCTGGATGTTTATTCATCCCACTAAGGTGTTTTTACTCCTCCAATTGGAGCATTAACCAGGCAAGGTGACAAAAAGCACCCGCTAATATTAAGCATATAATTAAGACAAGGGTATGATTGGGTGAGTTCATCCTGCCTTGCTGCTGGTGGAGTCTGAGGAAAGGGAACTCTGCTGGGCCTTAAGCATCTTTTAGGCCTTGTTTGAAGTCGCTGGAGGGATCTGTGTGTTTATTTGTGTTTTTGCACTAATGGGGGGTTTTTATCCTGCTCAGCTGGAGGGAGGAGCAGCAGGGGAGCCTGGCAGGGCTGGCTGTGCTGGTGGCCCTCCTGCCCGTGGGGATGATGCTGGTGGCTCTGTGTGAGTTCTGTGTGTGCTGGCAGCACGGCCCAGCCCCTGCAGGATGCACCAAATCCAACCACACTCCCTTTCCCCCCCACATGCTGGTGCTGGGCTGGGGGAATCTGGAGGATTCCTCCCAGCTGCAGGTCCTCCAAGGCCTCAGGAAATTTGTTTTGTGTGGATGAGCTTTGCTTGCTCCCTTGGGCCAGCCTGCACTTGGGAAATCTGCCCCAAAAAGGGGGTTCAGAGTGAGCCCCCTGAGGGCAGGGCTCAGCTCTGGGGGCAGGATTCACTTTTCCCTGTGCTGAGCCTTTCCTGGGCTCCTCCAGCTGCTGCTCCCCGTCCCTGGCTGACGAGCAGAACCTCCTCCTCCAGCTCCTGAACCTCCCGGGACGTTCCCTTCAAAGTTCCAGCCCCAGAGGCCAAATCCTGCTCCGTGCCCTGCTTTGAACACCCCGAGCAGGTCAGAGGGGACTCTCCAACAACATTTTCGGACCAACCCCTTCAGTTTGGGCTGAAGGAACAGCCCAGCGAGCTCCTTGGTGAGCCGGCCCCACGGCCCCTGTGAGAATCTGATTTGATTTTCCCAAACTTCCTCTGGCTGGGTTTTGGAGCTTTCACCTCCTGCTCGGGATGAGCAGCACGGAGCGACAGTGGCACCGAGTGGGCGAGCGGCACAGAACAGCCAGAGCACGGCACCGGGGGAGCCCGGGGAGGGATCCCCCAGCGGATCCCAGGGGATCCCAGTGTGTCCCAGGGGTCCCAGTATCTCCCAGTGGGTCCCAGCAGATCACAATAGATCCCAGCATGTCCCAGGGGATCCCAGTATCTCCCAGCAGATCCTAACAGATCCCAATGTGTTCCGGTGGATCCCAGCACATACTACTGGATCCCAGTATCTCCCAGCAGATCCCAGCGTGTTCCAGATGATCCCAGTATCTCCCAATGGATCCCAGCATGTCCCAGCAGATCCCAGTATCTCCCAGTGGATCCCGGCGTGTTCCAGATGATCCCAG